>JBAKGM010000200.1:9290844-9309878 GCA_037177215.1 Asparagus racemosus | reverse complement strand
TATATATATAATATAGCTAGGTATAAAGATAATACATGAGATAAGAACTTACCCACACAAGGAGATAACAAAAAATTATCATATCAAACATGTATCTCCTTATTTTCACTTAGACCATGGATTGGATTATTGATCTAGAACACTTTTGAGCAACTCCAACATGTGCCTCAATCCTCGGTCTTCTTATAGCCATACAGAAAAGCAGATAAGTGTGACCTAGCTATCCACATAAGTCCATGGTGGTTAAAAAATGTGACAACTCATAGGAACACGACCCATTCTACAATATAAAGAACGCATAGTAGAAAAAGCATCAGATATCGGTGCAAAGTAATTTAAATTGTTTCCTTACAAATGAAAGTTAAAACTTGTTATAGTGTTTTAAATATGAATAACCAAGCCTATTTTCAGCTTTTGCAAACCGTTGATTGGAAAGGACCATGTTCAAAACTTTAGAACCTAATGAAAACCTTTTCATGGCCTTTTTCAAATTAATATTTTTAGATTGTAGTTGTTCATTCTTAGAAATAATAGTTGTTCACTTTGTTTCAAACTTTATTTGTTCAGATGATAATTCACACAACAAATTATTTACCTTAGCAACTAATTTTTTGTTTTCAATGATTTTATCATCTAGTTATTTAGATAAAGATTATAGTTAATTTTCAAAATTAGAACATTATGTGCATTCAAATGTGGTAATGTCACATGAATTATGTGAATCGAAGAAAAAAAATTCAATTTTCTCAAACAAGGTTTTCATTTCTTTCCTCCAATTTGTATTTTCTCTTTTCGTCACTTCATATTTTTTAGCAATTTTGTCAAGTTGATTAGGTATTTCTTTATCTTTGGAATATAACTCATCATATGGAGGATATACCTCATTCTCTAAATTCTCACTTTAAGAGTAGTATGTTTTACCTTATTCTTAATCTGAAGTTGTACTATTTCTTCCGGTAAGACATTGATTTGCCTTCTTCTCATCCTCACTTGATCCAACTTTTGATTCTTCATCACTCATTATGTCCCAGGTTATCACTTTCAAACTTTTGTCCTCTATCTTCTTGTCTTTCTTGTCCAATGGGCACTTATTTTTGTAGTGAGCTAGTTTCTTGTAGTGATAACAGATAGACTCAGTTCAAAGTCACTAGATAAACATATATTTACCTTCTTTGTAAATTAATTTATTTTATTTTGAATGTATGTTTGTCCATTCTTCATTCTGAGAAAAGATTTGAATCCTTTCACAATAAATCCAACTTGACTATCTTAATCTTCAGAACTCGAGCTTGATTCTTTCTTCTTCTTGGATCGAGATTTCTCCTTCTTGGCCTTTAGATCTAACAACTTCTACTTTGAATCATCTTTAGAAGCATATTTGCTCTCTTTTATTTGAACTTCATATATGAGAGGATCACCTACAAGATCTTCAAGAGTTAAATTAAAAAAATTTTTGCAATTCTTCAATAGTCGTTACTCTGGCTCCCAATCCATAGAAAGAGAACAAAAATTTTTGTACAAAGCACTTCATTGTTGTATTCTTTTCCCAAAAACTTTTGATTTGTTCACTATATTCATGAATTTGTGAACATATCCTAAATATTCTCCGAGACCTTCATCTTGAAATTTGCATACTTACTAACAAGCAATGTAGGTTTTGCCACTTTCACCTGTGAAGTTCCTCATGTGTAACTTCTGAAGTTTTCTAGATTTTTTGTGCAGCAAAATAATTAGACACACGTTTAAATGTTTCAGTAGTTAAATAAATAATAAAGAGTATTCATATCTTTAGCACTCAAAGAATAAATCTTATGATTCTGAGCCGTCCACTTATCTCTAGGTGTGACAACGTTAACCTCTTCTACAATGTTAGTAGGTTCACTATAGTGGTCCTCTATACTACTCCAAACATCATAATTAGTGGACAATAAAAAGACTCTCATACGCACTTTCCAATAGGTGTAGTTTGTCTCATCAAAAAGTGAGAGTCAGCATGTCCCTTAGGAAAAACCATTCCAATGATCAAACAAGACATCTCTACCCTAGGATGTGGATCCAATAGATGGGTAACAAGGTTGTGATGCTACTTGTTGGTTTGAGATGCAAGCCTATAGGGGATGAATAGGGTTGCTGCTTTTTTCACTAAACACACAGAATAATCTGCAGAATATATAAAATAAAAGTGAAAAATAACCAAACAAAGACAAGCAATATTTTATAGTGGTTTGGATAATAATCCTACATCCACTCTTCTTTCGGGGGCTTCTTCACTATCCCAAGACTTCACTTGAATCACAACTCGATTCGACTACACACTGAAATATATCCGAAAGCAATCGTGTAACCAAACTCTACACAATGAGTAACACCTAGCCCTACCTAGTACCAACCCTTAAGTAACACTGACTTGACTATGCCACAAAAACAAGTTTGAAACAAACCACCCAAAACAATTTAAGCACAGAAAATAAGAAAGATCTTATAGCCCTTTTCGATTAACAAATCGTTCTTTGATAAATCAAAGTGAAGCTTGATGAAGAATAGTATAGATGATGAAAATAAGCACAATTCTCCTTGCTGAGATGATCCGAAGATTATGAGCAAGACGAGAAAGAATTTGTTGAGGCTCTCGGGGTTCAAAACTCCAATTCAATCTTCTTCAAACAAACCCTAGAATTTCTCTGTTTAAGCTATCTCCTTTAATCTATCTCATTCAATCGTGTATAGCCTCTAATTAATCAGGAACGAGATATTCTGGTCATAATGAAAGTTGGAGATGAAAGAGATCAATGAACAACTGTGATTAAATCAACAAATTTGTAATCACCACCTTAACCATTGATGGGTGCTCACGACCTTCGATGGGTCCTTGAATACCATTGATGGGTTCTAATAAGCCATCGATGGGTTAAATATTTACTTCTAAAAATTTGTACTTTGTTCTTGTAGACCATCGATGACATGTAGGCTGTCAAAAATTTTTAAATGATAGTTACTACCCACAAAACACTATCGATGAAAGTTACAATCTGATGACCTTTACAATGGCAGAGGAGAGTTACAATTTGATGACTCTGGAACATAAGGGTTACAGCTTGAAAATCCTTATGAAATCCAACCAAGAGATTATGAGAAAACAATCTCTTCAAGCTCAAAACGTGAAGCTTAGCATTGCGTCCAAGCACAAAACGTGGGGCTCGCCACCGCGTCTACAAGCTCAAAACGCGGGACTCACTACTACTTTTCCAAGCTCAAAACGCAGGACTCACCACCACGTCTCCCAGCTCAAGACGCGGGGCTTACCACCACGTCTCCCAATTCAAGACGCGGGGCTTACCACCGCGTCACAAAGTACAAATTCAAAGCTCGTTTACCGAAGTCCAAGCACAAAATGCGGGGCTCACCACCGCGTCACAAAGTACAAAACGCGGAGCTCGTTACCGCACTTCAAGATCGAAACGCGAGGATCACTACTGCGTCTCTAAGCACAAAGTGCGAGGCTCACCACCACGTGTCCAAACTCAAAGCGTGAAACTCGGCACCACGTCTAAGCTCAAAACGCGGAGCTCATTACCGCGTTCAAAGTTAAAAACGAGGGGCTCATCCTCATAACGCAAAGGACACCCTCATGCTCAAAACGCGAGGGTCCCAACCCCCGCATTCCAGTTTTGAGCTAGAGACGCAAGGGTCGCTCTAGAACACGAAATTCATGTTTGACTCATTTAAACATGATCTAAACGATTCCAAAACCGTTTTGCACGATGTGGGGGCATTAGCCCTCATCAATGAGAGTTTTAAGGGGATGGTTACACCCCATTAAACCCTCATCATGGAGAGATTTAAGGGGGCGGTTACACCCCATTAAACCCTCATAATGAAGAGATTTAAGGGGGCAGTTACACCCCCATTAAACCCTCATCAAGAAGAGTTTTAAGGGGGCGGTTACACCCCTTAAACCCCTATAAATAGCTGAAAAATCAGCTGAAGAAGGGGACTTCCACTTGAAGAAAAGGCGGGGGGACCAGGCGATCAAAAAAGAGTTTTTTTTTTCTTTTGGATCTTCAACTCCCATTTGAAAAGGGCCACGAAGAGGACTTCCACAGGGACAAGAAGTCTTCTTTGGAGGGATCAAACTCCTTCTTAAGCTCGTAAAACTCGTTAGAGTTTAAAAACTTGCTCAGCGAGTTCTGTCCAACTTTGTTCGACGAGCCAAGACGGTTGGATCGTCAACAGAATACAAGATTCAAGCTCCCATCGTTACCACGAAGAACCCGACCTTAAACAAAAGGGAGGATCTCCGTCGATCCTTCCTTCTTTTGTAAATCGGGAAAGCTTATAATTTCTTTTTCTAAGTCGGTTAGAGAGGGATTACTTTGAGAGGTTGTAACACATTCTTTTTCTAAGTCAGTTAGAGAGAATAACATCGATTTTGCATTTTCTCGAATTTTTCTCGTGAACAATTAGCCACGTGTCCTAAGAACAAGAGAGCTCTAATGTCATCTTCTCTAATCACAAACGAGTACGAATCCTATCAGAAAGCCCCACAGCGCGGGGCATTCTGATAGGAGTACATGGGGAGTACATGGGGAGTGGAGGGGTGCTTTGGAAATTTCCTTGCCCTATCCAATAGTTGAGAAATTCCCGCATAAGGAAATATTCTGATAGCAACTTTGGTCATCGCGAACATGAAAGGACGATCTCCTACAAAGTCTACTGCCAGAGTATAACAATAAGGCACGGCCATGACAACACTAGTTGCTGCGGCTGCTGTAGTAACCCCTATACAAAACCATTCATCCTAAGACACTTTATGCAAATCACAAATTATAGGGAGTCTTGTGTAAAATTTCCATTTTTCTCTTAGCAAGCTACTGCCACCTAAGGGATCTAATGGCTTTTGGCCATTGGAGCAAAAAAGTCGGCACCTCCTCATGAAGGATTATAACAACAGTGAATTCAAAGAAAAAAAAATTTAACCAAATTCATACTCTTTCTCATAGTCCTGCTGGAGAATGATACTGTTGATATACATAATCAAACAGTCACTAACCTTAGTGCGAGTTTAGCTTTTAAGAGAGCGGAGTCCGCATTCTCTCCTAATGCCTGGTGACGTTGCTCTGGTCAGGGGGGTTTGCCTACGAGAGGGTATCTGTGGAAGGGGCAGAGTTGGGATCTCCGGTGGTCCCTCCGACGGTCAAGTCAGTAAAGGAAGAAAAAATATGTGTAGGTAGAATTCACTGAGATGAGATCACTTACTTGGTTCACTGTTCTTGCTGCTAGTTATACCTAGGGTTTAGAGGGCATTCTCGTCCTTCAAGGGATAGCTGCTGAGTCAGCCCTCTCCTCCACGTGCCGGGAGGCGATTGGACCACTTCCTGCATGCACCGGCCACAGTAGCATACCTCCGTTACAGTGGCATACCTTCACAAGTGTCAAACTGTGACCGGGCCGAGAGTTAGTGTTGTCTATCGCCATTAATGGGATGGAATTGGTGGCGTCTGCAGTAGCATGGGTCTGAAGTACCTTAAATATCGTGAGGGATGGAGGAGTAAAAGGGGGTTGTCAGTGCATTTAATGCGATAGTGATGGATTATCGGGTGTAGACTTCAGATAGCAGTCGTCTAGGTGGGGGGACCACGAGCGACGAGAGGGGGGAGTCTAGGCCTAGTGGTCAGCTTGGATCGCTTCTCGAGTCACTCAAGAGAGTAATTTGATAAAGGGAACAACCAGCACCGGCTTTCGCGTTGTTCCCAAGGGTAAAACGACGAGCAGGGGCTGACAGTCCGGTGCTCTGGGCCCTTGGGGGATCGATAGTGGCGAACGGCTATAAGGTGAATGGTCAGTCAAGTGGACGATCATCACCGTCTTTCGTGTCATCCATGGATCGATAGGGCGAATGGTTGGCCGAGTGGATGACCATCACCGCCTTTCGCGTCATCCAAGGATCTCTAGGGCGAAGGGTTGGCCGAGTGGACGACCATCACCGCCTTTCGCATTGTCCAAAGATCTCTAGGGCAAATGGTTGGTCGAGTGGACGACCATCACCGCCTTTCGCGTCATCCAAGGATCTCTAGGGCGAAGGGTTGGTTGAGTGGACAACCATCACCGCCTTTCACGTCGTTCAAGGGCCTCTAGGGTGAAAGATTGGTCGAGTAGACGACCATCACCGCCTTTCGCGTCGTCCACAATAAGCCTATGCAACCTTATTTATGAGTTTGATTTCTATTTGATAATATTTGGCACTATTTAGGCTTAGATTATACAGTGATTAACCTATAATATATGATTGTGTTGAATTAATATTAGTTTTATATCTTTATAATATAGGATCTGGTTGATATCCAGGGGAATAATATTTTGAGGAAGTCGTGTCCCCTAGAGGTGAGTTCATTTCTCACTAGTATTTCAAATATGAAATTGCATGAGTGCTATATTTAATTGATCTTGTGCTCAAAAAATAAATAATATATTATTTTCATGTATATAAAGTTAAATGTGATTCGATCTATTTCTGTTGTGGTCTAACCCATAAAATAATTTTGATTTCGTGGAAGATATCAAAATTAAATTAGATTTCACATAAAATATGATAAGTGGTTTTGGTTTCATGCGATCTCAAATGATTGTGGTTATTGCTTTATTTGAAAGCTTTTGAAGAAAAGAAGTATTTTAAACTTGTTTCAACAGTTTAATGGATTCAAAGATTTTCGTGACTTAGTATCTGATAAAAATAAAGAAAAGTGAAATCCGTAAACTGTTTTAACTAAGATGATGAGTTTTACACTCGTCCACTTGATTCAAAAATGGTTAGCAAATTCTGATAAGTGATGTATTCTTGATTTGACAAGTGATTCTCGATGTTTTCAAACCCTCAAAAAGTCCACTATGGAATGATTCTGCCTGCCATATGGTGAATGCACTTTTATTTAGCCACTCTGTATTGGCTCTTCTGTATTGGCCCCTCTGTATTGGCCTTCTGAAATCTATTCTGGCCCCTCTGTATTTGGCCAGTAACCTATGACAGTGATAGGTGCATTCGATTCCCGGGAATTATCTACTATGTGATGCGTTTTACCTATTCCCATGCTACTGGGCTATAATTCGTAGCCTTAGTGTAACCTATGAGGTGATTCTTGCATTACACGAATGACTCATCGAGATTGACAGATGACTGTGAAAATTGAGAAAATACACAAATTTAATAGTCCATTTTATTTCTTAAATATTTACGTTGATTTAAAAAGGGTCTGATTCCGGAATATATTACAGCATATTCAATTTGCACATAAGAAAGAAAATATAAGTTGTTGCATTCTTTCTTGAAGATAACAATAGTTTGTTATTTGGATCGTAATTTGCTATTTTGAAATTATGGTGCAAAACTTATAATCCGTAATTTCTGGAAAATATTATTATTAAAATTTTTGTAGGTATCTAGGAGCTCTAATGGGAAATGTTCTCACTGAGCCCTAGCTCACCCCATTGTTTTTAATATTTTTCAGATCGAGCGAAGCTACATAATAGCCGAAATTTTGGTTATGGCGCATTGCTGAGGGGCGTTATGTGGAAAGCTTCCTTTTTGGTGTTACATATAATCAACAATGTGCTTTAATTTTGTATAATGCTTGTAATGGTGAGCTCGTGGGTTGTAAGTGTCGACTACATATATAGTTTGCTCTGAACTTTTATCATCAACATGTTTATATATATTTCGAGATGACCTATGTGATATGAAGTGCCGGGTTTGACTTGTGTACGGGACACGTCTTGTGCACAAGTCGCTGCTGTCGCGTGCCCCGTATTTATTTTCCGCTGCTAGTTTGGGGGCGTGACAGCTGCAGCGGTGCCTTCCCCTTCAACTTCAATTGTAACCTTGTGATGCACGCTCGAAACATATAATTTAGTACACGGGTCTACTAATGTCTCGGCAAAATCTGCTCGTTCTGAAAAGGGAAGTTCCGCCTAAAGTCTTTAAAACTTCATATGCTTCAAACCCGGATGAGATTTTGAACTTAGGAATCATGAAGTCGCTGGCATCACACTTTCTTCTTGGAACACGGCTATCAAAAAAGTTAGTATCGGTAATAGCCATCTTTATAAGATTTTGAAGTCCGTTTACTTTTTTCGGTAGATATATATAAGCAAGGAAAAAGTTCTAGTTTCTTGGTCTTTCAAGTAGAGAAGCCGAAGTACTTTGAAACGTTATAACTAGATATGTGTTGATCCTCTTTGCTGGTCGTAAAGGGGACTTGTACCGTGCTTCCGTCGAGGAGATGAAACTTTTTGTCCATGGTTTTAGATTTGTCAAGAGTTTCGCAACCCAAATTCCTCGAAAATAAAGTGCGTTGGTGAGAGTAACTCTTGTGAAATCATCAACGGAATCGCTGGTCAGAAGATCCTTAACGAGCCCATATGTTGCTTTCTCAAGCCAAGCATTCACTTACATTGCCTCTTGAGGTCATCCGCGGTGGACGAACCCAAGAACGAGAGGAATTGGCTGAGGGTCTCAGCCTTGGACCCGACCGCTGCGAGGCTGAGCGCAGCCCAAATCGAAAGCGGCGAGAAAACAAAGTTGGAGCCCTTGGCTGCAGCCTGGAGGCATAGGCGATCAGCAAACTGTATGCACGAATCTGTGCTTGGTTCGTTAGTCATCGGCATCTTCTAGTTTTTGGGTGTATTGATGTCAATGATCTTCTATCAGACCATCACATTATATTATATATGATTTAAGCAATTATTTCTTGTTGACTGATTAATCACTAATGCAGTCGGAATCGAAAGAAACACGTTTCCTGAGATATGTGTTTATGAGTTTTATGGATTTACGACATAATGGTTGGGTTTTGTCTTTGGCTCTTTGTAATTTCCATCATGCTTTGTTCCGGTTGGAGTTCTGTCATGAGTAGGATTTTGAGGGAGTCTTAGTTCTATTAAATAGAAAGACGCTATATTTAACTTATACATTGAATCTGATAACTATTAAAAGAAACAAATTGTATAATATCTTCTAATAATATTCAATGACATAATTCGTTCCTTTATTGCCAACAGAGAGTCTAGATCACAATGCAAGAACATTACATGTACAAAGGCATACTCGAGGATGTCACATACATCATCAGAATATCATACAAAATTTAAAAGTTTCTTTCCGATATACAAACAAACTACACAAGATTTAATTAGGCTCTATTTCACTAGTGGGAGGATAGTAAGACATTTGCTCTTGAATATCAACAGCAGGCAAAGGATTCAACGTATAACCATCCACCTTTCTTCAAAACAAATAATCTCTAATATCACAACAACAATAATACAGGTAACAACTGAGTACAAACTTTATTTTCCCCTTTTTTCATGAGTTTCATATTAAAATCAGCAAAAAGGCCAAAAAATGCTGATAAAATTTTTTTTGGGAGCTAGATCGAAAAAATCAAGTAAAAAACACCCTCTTTACGACTATTCTGCAGTGGTCTCTGTCGCCCCTTCCGGCTGTGTCTCTGTCTCTGTCGCCGCCTCTGGCTCTGCTGCAGGGTCCACTGTCAGGTCTACTTCTGGTGGGACCACCTGTTCAGCCGAGTTCTTCCTCATCGAAGCAGTCTTAATCAGGTGGTTGTAGCTTCCTTTCTCCATGAACAACTGAGCAAAGTGATGCTTGCAGTAGAGAATCCCATTCAATGCAGCATAGTTTGATGTTGTGAGTATGCAACCCCCATGAGAACACTTGAAACAGGTCTTATGGTAAAACTCCCCTTCCACAGTTATCTGCACATGTTGAAAATCTTTTACATTAAAAAGATTAAAATTTCATTATAACTACTAATATTCATGTGCACGCAATGCGTACATGACACAAAACCTGGGGAGTGTTACAGACTTACAGTCGAATTGTGTAGGGAATAGGCTATTTATTAGTTTTTTTTTGGGATTTTTCCAAGTTTGAGGGCGTTTCCGTTGATTTTTCCAAGCGTGAGGCATTTTGGCAGATTTGTTTTTTCAAAAGTGAGGGCATTTCCTTTTTTGTCCAAATATGAGGGCATTTTCCAAATTCTGTAAATGACAAAGAGGCCTCCCTTTAAATAATAGTATGGATAAACCCCTTTCAGTTTTGGTTCTTTGAACTCACTATCCGTGTAGTTAGTTTTACTGTTGCAGGTAAACCCTGAGGGTTAAATATTTCTCTCTTTTACCCTCATATTGGCTCACTAATTTCAAGCAAGGACATCCAGGATAAAAGAGTCAAAACATTAAATCCAGGGAATTTACCTACAGCAATGAAAATAACCCTATGGGGATAACAATTGCAAAACAACGGTGCTACGAAGTGTCTATGTGCAATTGAATAAATGTAATCTATTGTAGAAACCATGACCATTAGTACTCCCTTCATTAAACATAGAGTATTAACATGGTCATAATGCTTGGAACTAATTCTTTAGAATTTATCCCTCTCCGAAGAATGACAATATTAATCTTATTATTTTAATTTCTATGTGATAGAAAACTTTATTTTGGAAATAAATCTCACACATCATATATAAAAGTTGACACTGATACAAGAGAAAGATGATGAAATTTAGCAACTTATGTCAAATACCTTCTCCAAAGGGTAAACAGTCTTATTGCAGACGGCACATTTTTCCTGGGTTCCAGAGAACATGGAGGAGACCTTGCTTGGTGCCCTTGACTGCAATATTTTCAGTGAAGTTTATCAGATTATGCATAAGCCAAGAGATTGCAAAATTAAAAAAGAAAAAAAAGAAGAAAAAAGAAAAAGGAATTGCAAGATGATATACCAGTTCCTTGTTCTCAGATTTGGGTGCTGTAAGCATTATCGAACAAGAGTTAGGCCATTGCGAGTGAATCCACATACAATGAGCAAGGATTGACATTAAACAATGTACATACAGATATTTTCCTACAATGATTTTGCATTAACTAGCTTTTACAATAAAGATTAAGTTGGCTCACGAGTTTGGAATTTCTTGGAGAAGCTCCCAGTCTCCTTGAAGAGCTGCTCAAAGTGAGGCTTGCAGTAGAGGACGCCATCCATGGATGAGTAGCTGCACATCTGAGAACATATACATAAGATCCATTGCTTATAGTGTCAGCATTCATAATTTTGGACAATAAAAATCTACATTTTTCTACCACTCCTTTAGTTGTCTCTCCCCTAAATTAATTTAGGGCGGTGTAGTTAAATTGCAGATAAGATTAGTGAATATTGTAAGTTTGATAATTTCCTTTGCTTGATTCCCTCTTTACTGTGGGTATAGTATTCAATTTTGATGTTTTTTCATTAGTTTAGCTATATGGATTTAAAAAATTTATATGATTGAAATCTGACCCCAAATTTGTTCACAAATATAAGTAATCTATTCTGTAGTATCTAAATACCATCGAAATATACTAGAACATATCTTAATGCATAAAGATCAAAGCATTGTAATGCAAATATGAAAATAGTTATTAATGTTACCTTTCACTACATCAAAACTCTGAAGTTGTTACAATGGTTGGGGATTATACTTACTTATTCTAATAATAGAAATACCCTTACATGCTCCATAAGGTATGATTACATGAAAGCAGAACACAAAGATGCATTTTACATGTTGAAACAATAGTTAGGGAGTCATACTTACAGTCAGATTCCCCTTGCAGTGACTGCATTTGAAGCAGGTTTTGTGATAGGGGACGCCATCAGCCGTCAACAGGTCGCAGATATGAACAGTCTTGTCGCATGCATTGCACTTATCCTGAGTTCCGCTGAACGACATTGTGCCAAGAAAAATATAAAAACGTTAAACTAAGGATTTCGCCTTTTTTGTGCAGACTAAAGGCGAAGTTAAGGAAGGAAAGAAGAGAAGTTAAAATTAAGGATTTCGCCTTTTTTGTGCAGACTAAAGGCGAAGTTAAGGAAAGGAAAGAAGAGAAGTTTGAGGAGGTATATGAAGAGGGAAGTGGTGGAAGGGAGGAGATTTAAGACCCCTGAATTGCTGCGAGATGTGAGAATGAGAGGAGAAATAGGAGTAAGAAGCTCTCAACCGCAAATACTAAGTCAAGCCACTTAATCCTTGGGTTATGCTAATTATAGAGATCTGCAGGTTTTTTTTCAATGGAGGAATTATAACATTATTTTATCACACTTAACTTTATAGTTGTCAATCAAGAAATTGAAAGGATCATTGCAAAAACGTACACGGTAATTGAGTGTCAAGAATGTACGTGCCCAGAAAACTAGTATCTTGTATGCATATGCAGAGAATTTTAATCAGACTTAGCTATTAAGATTATTTTCTTCTATTTCAATCGGAATTTAGTTATGCAAGTTTTCTTTTCATTAGAGGTGGAACGTAATCAAATAATCAATGAATAGTCCATTGATTGTTAGTCTAACTGTTCAGTTATATTTGATTTAGTAGTTCATTTAACAATAAACAAATATTTTTATTCTTCGGTTCATAAACGAGAAGAGTTTAACTAGAGGCACGTTCGATTCTCGTGGTTATCAAATATCAGCTTAAAATTTCACCATTTATAACTTGTATTATTACATGTATGTTGTTATGTTTTTCATTTACTTATATTTTTCACTTGAGTTCTATACTAATCATGAGATAATTAAGAGAGTCTCAAGTCAAGTTTTTCACAATATATAAAAGTACATATTTACATCATAATTAAAAAAAATCAATGCTATTTACAAAAATCAAATCAGATTATCTACAAAAACAAACTCAAGAGAATGATTCATCAGTTCATATATGTTAGGATTTTGCCCCTAAGCTGGTGTTAGTTTTGGTGAGAAAATATTGAGGTAGGAGTTATTTTGTATGCTATGCAGATTAATCCTTGTGAAGACAAATGGGAAGTTTTTCTTTTTCTTTTTCCCAATTTTTTTAAGGCAGAGAAAGCTTCTTACATTGTACAATAGGGTTAAGAGCATCCAGTAGTCTCACAACAAAATCCAGCTGAAAAAGGCATGGAAATCTTTATGGAGTGATGACACTCGATTTTCCATAATTTCAATTGGATCTGCACAAAGAAATCAAAATTAAAACATAAAATCACCTGGATACATCAACACGTACCAAATGCAAGCATTGATTACATACCAGAAACTCAATTTTGGAGCACAAGAGATCATCATTAAAAATTATTTATGAAATCACTTAAACTACTAAAAGCACAGAAACAACACAACTTTCAGTATAAACATTCATCCAACAACCATGATACATGTATAAACAATAAGCAAACCAATTAAGGAGGTAACACAACTTTCTGGCACAAGATGAGATCTGATATAGTCTTCCCATGGCGATCAATTCTCCTCGAACAATTCACACCTCCATCAAGAACATTCCTCACTACAACATTTAAGGATTGAATTCCCCTCACCTCATATATCTCCACTTTCACCTGCTCGAACTTATTATTTTTTTGCTTAATTGCTTCAGGATCAGGGAACGATGAGGTATCGAGCAGAACAGAGATAACATTTTTTACCCAAATAGGTGTTATTACCCTTTTTAGCCTCTCAATATCTTGAGGGAAATAGGGGACGAGGGAGAAATTTAGGTCATTTCCTTTGTCTCCAGCTCGGCTATGAGCCACTTCATAGAGTGGAACCTTCTTGCCTGCAGGAGCAGCAGTTATAGGTGCAGAATATATCGTGGTATTCATACGATTATCTTTCGCAGTAGTCTGCATTTGTTCATTTTGTCCTCTGACAGTTGGGGTATTGCAGGGAGATGTGGATTTTGTTTGCTCAATTTCTGTAATCCAGAAAATCCGTTCACGTTCAACCTATGCAATTATCACAACATAATCATGAAATATGAATAGCTAGAGGTATCAAATATAGCCACGGAGTTTCTGAAAATAAGTGAATAGTTCAAAGAAATATGCAGTCACAGCCAAAAAAGATTAGATGATTTGGTTCTTCAACCCAGCAGTCTGCGAAAAAATCCACAGAAATCCTTGAAAGGTTTGACCAACTAAAGAGGAAGAATGTACAGCCATCATATGATTTGCCAAAACTTTTGTGATGATGGGAAAGGCAAACAATATATCCATGGAGTTTGAAGAGACCCCGTTTTCTTTCTGCACTTCATGTTCATTGAAATGCCAGATGGCCACATTTCTTGCAGATTTAGCAATATATTTTTAACTTGGCATCTATTCCTCTGCTTGATTATAGAATCTTATGACATAGCAATGGGTCGTTATTCAGTATTACAGATTGATAGGCACCTCTACTTTTATTTCCTTACATATTCGTCTTCATCCTCTTTTCTTTCTCTGATTCTTTCCCTTTTTAGGCAAAATTAAAAAGCCAATAGGCCACTCAAATAGGTCTAGTGAACTATCACTAAGAAATAGAACATAAAGTGCTTAAAACTTGTTTATAAAACATCACAACACTCAATACTTCCATTAGTTTATACTATAAATAAATTCAGAAGTCAAATAAATCGATCTTAGCTTAGACATTGGTCTACTAATTGTATCTAATGAATTAGATTATTGCCACATATGACACAAACTAAACAAATGTGGTATTCCAGACAAATGGCTGGATAGTGGTTCAACTTACATTGCCGCTTCAAACATGTTCAATTAGCAAATAGCAAATTATATAGGTGATTGAACAACATAAAGTAAAAATGTTAAAAGAAAGAACCCTTTTTTGAGTGGAAAAGATCAAAAATAATATCTTGCAAGAAAGGATTTTGACAACAAAAATCAAGTGCGCGCCAGTAGACTCGGGAAGCTGATACCATATCAGTCAATCTGATTAGGTGAAACAGCTTCAATATTTACTACAAAATAAAGTGGATTTAAATGTTTGGCATGTGTTTGCTTTATCCAATCATAGCATTCTCCATCCGGACATTTCCAGTTAAGTTTAGGTCATTATACATAATTAACAAATTCATTACACCTGCAAAAAAAATCCATACCAGTTCCTTTTTAAGAAGTATCTCCTTCTTGCAACCAGTGCTGCATTTCAGAAAAGAGCAGATTGAAAAGGTTTGAAAAAGAAAATATTCCATAAAAATGAACTGGACCTTTTAATAGCACTTAATATACAAATCCCTCTGGAATGGTCCAGTATTCCATATTGCAAAGTTTCAGAACTAAAATTATATAAAGAAATGAAAACAGAAGAAAAACTTGTATAAACCTGATACCACCACCGGCAGCTGGCCCATTCGTGTAGAGTGCAATAAATTCTTCAACAAAGTGAGCAGCATGCTCCTCCAACTCAAACAAACCATCCATGCGAAGCCTAACATCCATTACTTGTTCTTCACATGAGTTTCCCTCATTAGTACTGGCTGCTTTTAGGCTGTCATGTCCAATAACATATGAAACAATACAATCTCTGACTTCAGGGCATGTTTCATTCATCCATGATCTAACCTACACACAAGATGGAGTCGGTCACACAATTAATGTTAGAATAAACCTACATGAATCACTGGAAAATGCATTCTGATGTTACGAATAACTAAAATTAGCCTTTCCAACCTTTTATTGAATAAGTAATAAATATGATGAAATACCATTTTCTTGAAAACTGGAGTTTTTGTACATAAACTGCTTAAAATAGTTTTAAAAATATAGATCAGAAGTTGCAACTAAAAGTGCAGAAATGCATGAAACTGCTAACCAGGAAATCTGCAGCTTGAGCTCGCCTTAAACATCCATATCCTCCATATGATATTTCTCCCCAGCCTTTCCATCCACAAGTCTGCAAGGGCCCTAGTTTATGTTGTCCAAATATGAGAATAGGAAATTACGTTGTGATATGCCTATTAGATAGTATCATAGTAATATATTTTGAAGCTGAAATAATTATAAATGTTAAGTCATGGTACAAATAAGATTTACATATTAGAACAATGACATTCTCTTGTCCTCAGTGGTAGAGTGACAAAATTTTGCATGGAACAAGATCAGGCGCATTTATCTAATCTTACAGATTGTGCTTTGTAGTGAGGGGGCGAAGACTAACATGCAACAAATGCAGAGTGATTGACTGACTGAAGGGGACGTCTAATCTCTGTCAGCATTATTACTACTTCTTGACATGAATATGCAAATCAGTTATTCCTACATCAATTTGAGAGTTGTTGGTGTAAAGGCATCAGTGGGCAGATTTGTATTTGCGGAAGAATGAAAAACAGCAAACATTGGCTAGAATAAAGTAACAACATAACCCCCAGTCAGCATAGGAAGGTAAGAAGTGTTATGATTCATCTATTAAATTTTGACTTATCTATATTGAAAATCACTTATATTACGCAAGCTATTATGTTGTTAACCATTATAACAGGAACTAATAGAAAAATAAAACTTTATAATTGGATATTCACAACCGTATCCTAAATTTCCAAAATTTGTCATATCTTATCGTGTGATATCTGTACCCTGTACCTTTGAAACCTGTTCAGCAAAGTTAGGATCATATGAACTGGGCTTAGCTCTAGGACAGTAAAAAAAAGTAATAAAAATGATATAAGGTATTATCTCCCGTAAATTTGGATAGACATAATTCTGTGGGCTTCAACACATGTTTAAAGAAGCAATGAAGCGGGTGTACTAAAGGTTTCAGATACTATAATATTTTTGTAGCTAAATTGAGCACCAAAGCTGCAAAATAAAGCAGTATTGTGTAACACTAGATAGGGGAAGAAACCTTACAATTCCACCATTAAATAATTTGCACTCTTCATATAATCTGTAATGTTTAAATATTAACTTACCATTGGAACCAAGCATAGAAGTTTGTCCGGGATGTGAAAGATGGATGGTTTAGCACCAGAACAGAGAACTTTATCATTTGACAATTGTAAAAAGTGCACATCCCTCAAATCTATAACCTGCTCCAGCAAAATATGGTCAATATTTTGTCTCTACATTCTGAATTCATAATTGCATTTGAATTATTTGACCTACTCACCACATCCGGAGTAATATAAGAACCAGGATCTCCAATCTCATAAAGGAGCTGCTCAGCACAGGTCCTACAGTCCAAAACGCCTCCACTACCATCTGCCTTTGCAACACATACTTCTCCTCTATAGCTAATTTCAGCATATGGAAGTGACAAATCCAAAAGTTGTTCATGAGAAAGAATCCGACATTTATCTCCTGCCACAGAATGTACACATCAAACCATTCAGTGGGTAGATAGTGGATTGGAGAAGAAGAAAGAAGCTAATTAAGAATTCTAGCTTGCATGTAACTTAACCAACCATAACTTAGCAGTCTAATATGCAACAATTTTGTCATCATGTAAGCATTTCAGGTCAAAAAAGGGCCGGCTATGAAGCACAAGGATCCAAGAAAACTTTATTAAGCTTTTATGAATGGCTACAAATAAATAAATTTACTACATAATATACAGCAAATGTACTAACAATTTATGATGTGTTATGCATGCAAGCTGTACCCGGATGCATAAAGTATCCTCCTGTGACCTGACAACCACACTCTAGAAGATGGCCGGCAACTGCCCCTTGAGCCAACAATTCGAAGTCATTCCAATTCCAACCTACTTCATAAACCTAATAATGAAGTAAGTATGCTCAGACTAGAAATATGAATATAAATCATTATATACAGTATGTTGAGGGCAGGAAACAGGAAATAATCATGTGATCTGGTGATTGTTCAATTCTAATTCTAATACAATATAGCCCTCATTAGCCATAAATTATGCAAGTTAGCGTCATCTTGAAGCATGCATTTTAATACAAGGTTACTATAACAAGCTTAAGAAAACAGTAAGAAAAGTTAATCTCCAAACAAATAATGCTTTCAAGAGTACATATTTTCGAGTTCAAAACTTTCAGTAAGCATCTTACTTAGTACATTGAATTTGCAGTTGTACCTTATAAGGAAATAATGGTTGTCAAAATAAAACAATTCAAGCCAAAAGTCCATGATGTTTTATAAAATCAACAAAAAAAGATGGAATATTCAATTGTGAACAGATAGAGAATGCATTCCCTTGAATATTAGAAGTGGGATAACTAACTGTGTAGTTATGGTTAATTTGGCAATTAACAGACTCAAAGTAAACAGTGAACTATTGGTCCTTCTGAAATAACTATATGCATGAAATATATGATGATAGTTTGTGCTATTCTCCTAAGGTATAGAATGAGAACGAACAACAAAATCATTAGGTAAATACGAGAAGAAATAGAATCTTTATGCTGGATTTAAATACATTGTCAGCCTGTTGCCGAACAGCGTCAGACAGTGTTAAAGTGGTTAAACAAGTTGGTACCAAGTGCATCAGTTTTCTCGAGATCCTAGGTCTGAACCTCCCTCCAGTGCGATAAAAGTTATTCTGATTACTTACCCCCTTCAATTAAGCACAGTATGGTTCCAGCTGATTTGGTATGCACTAATGATTTATTACCCAATAACTTGTATGGTTAAGTGATTGACAAGAACAAATAAAAGTGGAAAAGTTGGAAGCATCACAAGTTATTGACATGATTTAACGAACTATCAAACGAAATATTTATATTTGCTAATCATGTAATAAATAAAATTACAATGATTACGCGCTACATGGAACAATAGCATGTCGGGAACACTTCTACTTGCAATAGGTACTAGGTAGATAGTTTCCATACCATGGGAGCCAAGAATAATGCAGCATCAGCAACTCTTGAAGTAATCACTACTTGTGGTTTGTATCTCTCTAGGCATTGAACAATTGGAGCTGCTCCTAGGTACGTACTCACACCCTTCACATATCCAAACCAAACTATTAGATCTAAAATAAAGAAAACAACTAGGGAAAAAGTTATAAAGTCTGCTGCTTTTCATTTCAAAAGTCAAACACTTAGGGATATCCTGATCCAGAAAGGATACAAACAGGTGCCGCGATGAACTTCTATTATAATATTAGACTACTACAAACATACTTACAATGATCACACATTAACACGCATTACCTACTTCCTATTAAAGTGCAAAACTTTAATTAAGTAATATATATA
>JBAKGM010000200.1:9270761-9282093 GCA_037177215.1 Asparagus racemosus | reverse complement strand
GTGTTTCTAGAGAAATCTATTATTGTCATGGTAAAGAATATCCTAATGGATATTCTAGATAAGTTCTAGTTAGGTTCCAGACTATTTGATTCTAGAGAATTCTAACATCTATCCACCACTGTAAATAGGGATGGAGAGAGTGCATTTGTACTAAGCCATCAAGCAAGCAAGAAGTGACCTTCAGAGCTTGAGTGTGTAGTGTAGGCTTGTGTGAGTGTACACCAAAATAAAAAGAGTTGTGTGATAGTGAGTTGTTCTAGTAAGAGGAATGCTGTACTCTTTAGAGCTTGAGTGTGTAGCGTAGACTTGTGTGAGTGTCCACCAAAATAAGAAGAGTTGTGTGATAGTGAGGTGTTTTTGTAAGAGCGATTGTTGTACTCTTCAGTGTTGTATCAATAAAAGTTTTCTTTGTGTAGAGAGTTGTATTCTCCAAATTCCAACATTCAGAACAATCAAACCCCTAATTACAAATTTGTGAAAAAGAATAAAAATTACGTCTTGGATCGTATCCTTTGCCGCCAGCGACCATGGCTTGGTATCGATCAGCGAGAGTCCGTTCAGCCAAGCACTCGAGCACTATGTAATCGAGCTTCGGAACTCGGCGGAGAAGTTTGACGGCGGCGGTTGGCCTGTCGCCGGCAAACCCGGCCCCACAACCGATGCGTATTTTGTCCTTGAGACGCTGAGGGTTTTCTCTCTGATGGTGTGAGATTAGTGAGTCCAGTGATTTTGGCTTTGAAGGATAAAAAAAATCAAATAAAAGGATATTTCTAGGGCTTTTCTTACCAATTTGAGCGTGGAGTTCTGTGCTTGAGATTTGGAATTTGTTTCCATGGTGATCGAATTGGTGGAAGAATGCAGAGGACTGTGAGAGACTATCACGCAAAGGCCTTGAACCAAACTGTTCTGGTCGGATTTTCCTTAGTTTTTAAGGTTATTTACACTTAAGACCCAGAGTTTATCTCATTTTTCAACTTTGATATCCCTCAAACTCCCAAACATATTGAAAGTTTTGTTGCCCAAAATTATCCCAAAATTCATAAAGTTAACTTTGACACCTCCAGACTTTTTTCATTGTCCAAAACATACCTCAAAGCTCAACAGAAACTGACTATAAACTTGATTTTTTTCTGAAGTCTTTGGTGTCAAAGTTAAATTTTTTTCCCACCATTAAGGTATGTTTTGAGCAAAGAAACAATGTTGGGTATCAACGTAAAGAATGAGATAAACCCCAAGGTATATTTTGGGCAAAAAAAGCTTTGGGATATCAAAGTTAAAATGAGAGTAAACCTTAGAGTGTTGAAGTGTGTTATGGTCATAACCACTAATAAGTGATTAAAAAGGGAAATAAAGCATTAGCTTGGATGAACACGTTCCCTCGCCAACTTAGGGCAACACAGACCCTCATGTCCGGCCTACAAGACTGCCAACCATTCGCCCTATCGATCCGTGGACGGCGCGAAAGGCGATGATGGTCGTCCACTCGGCCAACCATTCCCCCTATCGATCCATGGACGACGCGAAAAGCGGTGATGACGACACGAAAGGCGGTGATGATCGTCCACTCGGCCAACAATTCGCCCTATCGATCCGTGGACGACGCGAAAGGTGGTGATGGTCGTCCACTCGGCCAACCATTCCTCCTAGAAATCCTTGGACGACGCGAAAGGCAGTGATGGTATTTCACTCGGCCAACCATTCACCCTATCGATCAGTGGATGATGCGAAAGGCGGTGATGGTCGTCCACTCGACTGGCACCTTATAACCGTCCGCCACTATCAATCCCCCCAAGGGCCCAAAGCACCCGACAGTCAGCCCCTCCACGTCGTTTTACCCTCAGGAACGACGGCGCCTTTATCAAATTACTCTCTTGAGCGATTCGAGAAGCGATCCAAGCCGACCCCTCGGCCTAGACTCCCCCCTCTCGTCGCTCGTGGTCCCCCCACCTAGACGACGGCTATCTGAAGTCTACACCTGACAATCCATCACTATCGCATTAAATGTGCTGACAACTCCCTTCACTCCTCCATCCCTCACGGTATTTAAGGTAACTCGGACCCATACTACTGCAGACGCCGCCAATCCCATCTCATTAATGGCGAATAGATAATGCCAACTCTCGGTTCGTTCACAGTTTGATACCTGTAAAGGCATGCTATTGTGACAGGGACATGCTACTGTGGCCGGCGCATACAAAAGTTGGCTCAATCGTCTCCCGGCACGTGGAGGAGAGGGCTTACTCAGCAGCTGTCTCTTGAAAGACAAGAATGCCCTCCGAACCCTAGGTATAAATAGCAGTAAGAACAATGGACCAGGTAAGTGATCCCATCTCAATAAATTCTACTTACACATTTTTCTTCCTCTTTTACTAACTTGACCGTCGGAGGGACCACCGGAGATCTCAACTCTGCCCTTTCCACAGGTACTCTCCCGTAGGCGAACCCCCTGACCGGAGCAACGTCACCGAGCATTAGGAGAGAAGGCGGACCATGCTCTCTTAAAAACTAAACTCGCACCAAGGTTAGTGACTGTTTAATTACATACATCAACAAAGTGCAATTAATCCAAAATAATTTTGATGCTTTGAGGGGTATGTAAAAACCCCCTTTATTTTATATGTTCTTTCCTCTTTTTTTTTTCTTTATGAATATAGATGACAAGGAAGTTGAGTAATTCAGATATGACCATTGTCTTCAAAATAGTGAATTGCAGAAGTAATTGATAAAAAGAAAAAAAAAATCGAAAAAAGGACAATGATGAAAAAGAATAAATATAACATGCATGAAAAACTAGACAATATTTGTACTAGTTAACATGTTGTTCAGAGTTAACGAGGGTTCTCTAAAATAAATGTTGAAAGTTAGGATTTTGTTGAAAATACTGTTGAAATTTAGGGGGAAAGAAAAACTTAAAAACATTATGAAGGTTTACACTGCCAAAAGTTTGGGGGTTAAGATCTCCAAAAGTTGGGGGCTTATCACAAATTGGGCCACCTTTGGGGGGTTTGTGAAATTGACCCTAAAAGGAACCATCTCCCACTCTGCCCTAATAAAATTCCTTTGATAACTTTTGCGATATTGACGAAGAGCGAAACTTTGATCCCCTTTCGGTCTCTCGCAAGCGCGATCAGGTGCGACTAGCTTCCCAAATTATTTAATCTTTTTAGTTCTTATTGATTTTATATCTACGTGAATCAATTTTTTTCTGAAACTTTACCTGAATTGTTCTCATATTGTTCCCTTGCTGTTGAATCTGTTTTCAATCATAGAAAAAATTGAATCTTGATGCATTTTCTTGCATAATCTTTGCTTAGAAAACGGAGATTAGGTTTCTGGACTAGATTAAGAAATTCAAATTGGCACAGAAAATTGCAGATTGCAGTGAAAACTCAATAAAAAAAGACCTTGTTATGTGTTAAGAGCTAAAAAAAGCTCTCTTTATTTGTTTGGAGCTACTGTTACTTAGCCTACCTAATTCCTGCAATAATTGGTGGATTTCGATTGCACATTAGCTATAGATGAAGGCGAGGATACCTCTCTTATCTTGAACTGAATTAACCCCTTAGCACTGAGATAGTGGCCTTAAGTGCGGCAACCGGCTCAAGTCTTTCATTGTTTAAACAAACACTTCAGAAAACAGAGATTGGTTTATCTCTGGTGATATAGAGTTTGATTATACTCCATCTATCTTTCTGCAAGTTGAGAAACTCGTCTTTACTGTTGGTGACTAGTGAATATAGTGAAAAGTGGTAAAAAGCTTTCTACCCAAAACCCTTGTTCCTGCTATCCTTATGATCTATATATTTTATAATTACCACTTTAATAGAAGTTTCTTCCTTGTTCTATTTCATTTTTCCCTATTGCATATTTGTTAGCATGAAAGCTAATGCATATTCATCATATATTTTACGACATTTAGTTCTTGTCGGGATGTTTTCTGTTTATTATCTTATTCCTGGTAAGGAAATCTTTCTTGTACGTTGGGCTTTTGATTCACTTTACTACATTTTGTGTAGGGCTGTTCTCTAGAGCATATGGGGACTCGGATAGTTTCAGCTGGTTCTGCTGACAGTGACAGCAATAATGAGAATGCAGACATTGGGAGTGAGGAAGTTGGCAGCGAAGAAGAGCCAAGTGTAGAAGAAGAAGATGAGGAAGATCCAGATGAGGATGAGCCACAGGAAGTAGATTCAAATGCCGAGGCAGATGAAGAAGATTCTTGTGGAGCAAAAGAAGAAAACTTAATTGAGCAGGAACTAGATGAAGCTGCTTCATGTGAGGTAGAACCAGATGAAGAATTAGTAGAGGAACCTTGTGAAGAAGAACCAGATGAAGAACCTTGTGAAGTAGCACCAGATGATGAAGCTTCTGAAGAAGAACCAGATGATGAAGCTTCTGAAGAAGAACCAGATGAAGAAATTGTTGAAGAAGAACCAGATAAAGAAGAACCAGTTGAAGAAGAACCAGATGAAGAAGAACCAGTCAAAGAAGAGTCGGATGAAGAAGAACCGGATGAAGGAGAACCGGATGAGGAACTTGATGAGGATCCTGAGGAGGAACTTTCAGATGAGGAACCTACTTGTGGATCTTCAGTTAACCAATCTTATGACAAAAACAATAACTCTGCCCAATTTAGCTCGGGTAAGAAGAGTATATCATCTAACACCACATCTTGTGCGGGAAGACCTTCAGAGCTATCTTGCATTAAGAATTCATCTGGTAATGTTATTGTTCCGGAGAAACTGCCAGCTAATGAAATTACTGGAAAAAAGAGGCGTCGTAGATGGGATATTTCTGAGAATGAAGTAAAAGAACAAGTAGAAACAGGAAAGTCTGGACAATCGAGAGAATCAGAAAAGAGGAAGACTCGGCGGTCAAGATGGTCTAGTGAGGATTCACAACATAGCTGGGCATCGACTCCAAATCATCCTGGTGGTAAAGATCTAGAAACTCCAAAATTGCTTGCTCAGCTTTTTGAGTTAACAAAAAAGCTGCAGTCTGGAATAGTCGATGATCGACTAGAGAGTGAAAGGTCTCCGTCTCCGCCACCTCTTTACAACAACTTGGGGTTTCAAATAAATACAAGGGAGGTCAGGCTTCGTTCCAAACTTATGAAACAGAGGCAAGAAATTATTAAGGATTTAATGAAGAATAATCCTAATTTTAAACCACCACCCGACTACAAGACCAGTAAGTTGCGCAAGAAAGTCTACATACCTGTAAAAGAAAATCCTGGATACAATTTCATAGGCCTCATTCTGGGGCCTCGTGGAAAGACACAGAAGCAAATGGAAGAGGAGACGGGGGCTAAAATTGTGCTGCGTGGTAAAGGTTCTTCAGTACAAAAACCGAAGAATAAACATGATTCTTCTGATGACGAGGACTTACATGTCCTGATAGAGGCAGATGACAGGTATTCTTTGGACGCCGCTGTGAGTATGGTAGAAAAGCTTTTGATTCCTGTGGAAGATGGGCATAATGTTCACAAGCTTAAGCAGCTAAGAGAGCTTGCTGAGCTTAATGGAACACTGAGAAATACGAATACAAGTAGTTCGAGGAAGTTTGATCCCTGCAATGTTTGTGGTGATAAAGGCCATCCTACCTTTGCTTGCCCTTTGACAGCTCCGAGTTCGGGAGCCAACTCAAAAGGTCAGAAAGTGAACTTCTTTGCTGAGATGGGAGGGGGAGTTTCGCCCTTCAGTAGCCAACCACCACCTGTACAAACCATTCCTCCAGTGCCCAATTTTGCACCATATGTCAGCAATCGAAGGAAAGAGATTGATGATGCAAATCTATTCATTGGTCAACTTCCACCATCTGTGGATGATACCAAGATGAGGGAACTGTTTTCCCCTTTTGGACTACTTTGTGAAGTGAAAGTGATTAGGGACAAGATCACAGGTTTAAGCAAAGGATATGGTTTTGTTAAGTACGCTGACCACGTCGATGCTGCTAAAGCTGTGGCAAATATGAATGGGTGCAAGATTGAGGGAAAGACGCTAGTTGTTCGGATAGCAGGCATTGAACCACTGCCTTCACAAAATAATTCATTATCCAGAGGACTTTTAAGCCAACTTCCAACTCACTCAGGATCTGCAGCAATTGCTCTGGAAAATCCTGATCATATGCATTGGCCAGGTCCTCCGGAATTGAGGTTACCAGAAAGTCTTCCTTCTTTTTCAAACAACATCGGCTTGCCAATTCTTAGCAGTCCTTTTAATGGACAATATTTGACATCTCTTCAACCTCTGCAACAATCACCAGCAACAACGTCTCATTTTTCAAGTCTTTCTCCTTTTTCAAACATCAACAGCTTTCCAACACATAACAGTTCTTTTAACGGACATTTTTTGACATCTCCTGGCCCCTCACATCAAACACAAGCATCAACCTCTCATTTTTCTGGTGGTTTTGCAACACCGGAAGAAGAACTTCTTCATTTTCCAGGATATCTGAAGAGCTTTGACCCTCCACCTCCAATGCCTTCAACCAGTTTGGGCTCTTCTCAGTTTCATTTCCCTCAAAACTTCGGTAGCTATCAGATGCCTCCATCTTGATATTCAGAGCAGGTGTCCAGCAGTAGCAATTATTATGTTACATTGTGGTTGCTTTACTAAGAGACCGTAAGTGTTACATAATTCGGTTGTACAGAAAAAACAGAGGCAGTGTGGAATGAGAAATTGGATTGTGGTTAGCAGGTGAGTATATATATATTGATCCCTCTGCATTATCCTACTGCACACTTCTTCATATTATTTGAAGCACTCACCAACTGTGATTGTGGAATTTGCTCTATGCTACTGAAATGCGAAGAGAGATTGCTATTGTTAATGCTTGGAATGAATTGTTGCTACTAATGTACAAGTTGACCATCCAGCAGGAGATAATTGGAAGATATTGGATAATTATAAGCTGTTTACTACCTCCAACCCCCAATCCGTGACACTGGCTATCTGTATTTATGTCTTGATGCCCTGTTAGCTCATTCTCTTGTTGGTTATATTCCCATTGGGTAAGTTGAAAACAGTACAGCAAATGTTTCTGAAGAGTTGGTCCTTCTAAAGTGCATTATGGTGTTTTAAGGTAACAATGAAGATAATGCCATAGAGGTATAGCTGAACTTGAACTGTGAATACTCCCAGAACTGTAATTTCAGCTGTGCAACAGTGATTAGAAGGGGTGACTTTAAAAAAAAAAGCAGTGATTAGAAGGGGATTGGGATTACAATTAACCCAAAATGAAAGGGATAAGAAGTCTGTTCGCATGTAGGATGTTCGTAGAGGACTTGTATCGGTATTTTCCTTTACTGATCTGGAGTCACACATGCGTTCATTACTTCCTGATGTCTTATTATAGGGTGAAAAGATGTTTCTTTTTTTTCCATTTTTTAACTTGTAGAGAGGGCATGTATGTACACTGATAATGGTTGATGGAGGTGGAGCTTAGGGTGTGTCTGTATAATGTGTTGGGTCAGTTTTCTATCCCTCAAATACATGTTTTTATTGCTGCTTCATTAACCTCCCATTAGTTTTCTGGTATCTAGTAGTCTAAAAGCTTTTTATTTTTATAATTATCGATTGTTCCTTTGAAAGAAAAACCTAAACTTTTCAGAGGACCTATTGATTAGTGGAGACCAATGAATTGAAAGTTGCTTGTGAGCTCAGGATACAATACAAACAATCCTTTTCTGTGTATATATATTCATCAGCATTTTTTCATCCTTTAATTTGTTTGTTAGCATCTGTCATTGTTTTGATTCCTTAAGAAGTATTATATGCAGGTTATCATTCTTAAAATATCTACTCCGTGATAATTGCTCGGATGATTAAATTCCACCGTAGAAATAGATGAAGAAGATCATTTGCATTTGAGGTTGAAGCGACGGTGAATCAGGTTATTCACTTCATCGTATTTCCAGGTTTTTGGATACAAATAGGCAGGGGTAACTCGTATTATGCATTCACCATGTGTTTTGTTTAGCTTTATACAAGTCACATATATGTATTGAGAATGAGTTTTGTTTCGAGTGTTTTGTGTCTGGAGTATATATTCAATGCTTATACTTAGTATTTTAAAAAAAAAAGGTAATGAATGAAAAACTAACCTATATTAAAAGGTGGAAAACTTTTGTTAGTAATGTTCCCCAATCTGTGGATGTCAGTAAGATGAGGGAACTGTTTTCCCCTTGTGGACCACTGCGTGGACAAGAACACGGGTTTAAACAAAGGACATGGTTTTATTTGGTACAGCCATTACTCAGAAAAATTCTGATCCTGTACATTCACCGGGTCATCCAGGTTCGAGGTTACCAGAAAGTTTTTCTTATTTTTCAGACAACTGCAGCGTGCCAATACGTGGGAGTTCTTTGAATGGACAATATTCGACGTCTCTTGCCCCCCTCACATCAAACACAAACACCAACCTCTCAGTCTTCTGGTGGTTCACAAACATCAAACCTCTCAATGGTGGTTTTGCGAGATCGGATGAACTTGCTCATTTTCCAGGTCCTTCAGAGTCGAGGTCACCAGAAAGTCTTTCTTATTTTTCAAACAACAGCAGCGTCTCAATACATGGCAGTTTCTTCGAATGGACAATATTTGACATCTCTTGCTTCCTCGCATCAAACACAAACATCTACCTCTCAGTTACCTGGTGGTTTTGTGAGATTGTATGAACTTGCTCATTTTCCAGGTCCTTCAGACTCGAGGTTACCAGAAAGTCCTTCTTCTTTTCCAAATGACAACCGCTTGCCAATAGGTAGTAGTTCTTTTGATCTACGATATTCGACATCCCTTGCCCCCTCAAATCAAAAACAAACATCAGCCTCTCATTTTTGCTCGTGGTTTTGCAAGATCGAATGAACTTACTTATTTCGCAGAATATCTGAAGAGCTTTGACCATCCACCTCAATCCCTCTACCAACCAATGCCCTCAACCAGTGTAGCCTCTACCTGGGTTGATTTCACCCAGAACTTTGGTCGCCATCAGATACCTCCAACTTGATGTCGTGTATGGAGAGGTATAGCTGAACTTGAACTGTGAATCCTCTCGGAACTGTATAGGATGTTCTGGAATGGTTTGTCTTAACATTTTTCTTTTTCTTGTTGTGAAGTTGTACATATTCGCAGTCCATTTCTTTCAAATGTCTTATTATACAGAGAAAAAGATGTTTCTTGTTTTTGTAATGTAGACGGTAGAATGATCTTATGTTCAGAGAGAGGGCATGCGTATAGAGGATTACATTTTATTTTTATAACTAATAAAAGTAGAGGATAAACCCTCGACACTCTCACCCAACTGGGATAAACCCCCCGTATTTCTATTGTTGTAAATATACCCTCGTGTGCTATCGCCCAATAGCGTAAAGACCCCTGGAGTGAAATATTTTGACTCTTTTACACAATTTTCTCTTTCTCTAATGTAAAAAGAGTAAAAAAAAATTTATCCAGGGGTCTATCCTCAATTGGGTGATAGTACAAGGTGTCTATCTGCAATGAAACCTTTTCTATTATTCTTCTGAAAGAAATTTTGAGTTCAGGACTGCTTGTGTGAAGGTTCTGCACCTGACGTTCAGAAAAATAAAGGGATAAAATACAGAAAATTGTATATGTACCTTCAGTGGCATTTTTCATCTTCTAATTTGTTGTAGCGCTTCTCATCATTTAACTACTAAAAGGAGTGTTATCTACAATCTATCAATCTTAAAATAACAACTCCATGATTAAGTGCTATTGAAAAAATAGATAAAAAATATCATTTGTAATTTACCAAAAAAAATAATGATTCAAACACTTATATTTGATTAAGTGAAAAAAGTGAGGTGGAGAATTTTTGTACAAGAAAATTGATTGGGAGATTTATGCTAATAAGCCCATCCCTTTTATCCTAAGTTTCTATCTTTTTAAGTTGTGGGATGGTCGTAATTAATCAATGTCAATATTGGGAGGGCAATTTAATAAATATTGATGATTTGCGGTAGGAAGCCAAAACTACAAATCTATCGATTTTGGAAAAGGCTAAATTGAACTTAAATGACCTATAGTTTCACCAACCTCGCACGTAAGCAATTTTTATTTTAAAACAGAGAAAATAAGCACTCCAAAGTATTTAAATATTGCAAATAAATACTCCAAAGTTTTAAAATGTTGCATTTTGGTGTTCTCTTGCTTACCCAATATTGCACGTTGATTCCCTCTTCTTTACATGTTGCATATAAATACCTTCAGTTTATAAATGACCTCATTTAAATACCCCAAAGTTTCTAAAAGATGCACTTTAGTACCCGCTATTATGTGGTATTCTTGGATATGCAGAAAAACATAATCACCGTCTCAGTTTTGTTTAACTGGGTATTTATTTGTAATAATTAAATCCTTTACGGTATTTATTTGCTCGGTTTTGAACTTTGGGTGATGTTATTGCAAGGTTGATGAAACTATAGGGTATTTAACTGCAATTTAGCCTTAAAAAAAAACCCAAATTTATCACACGTCCACCAAATATCAACTTCGCAATGAATATCTCGTAAGTCTGCCCTAATCAAATATGGTTCTTTTGAAAGGAGCTTTTGCGACGTTGACGAAAGACCCTCGCTTTAATCCCCTTCCGATCTCTCTCAGGCGCGGTCAGGTGCGACCCAAGTTATTTAAAGATTTCGGTTTTAACTGAATTTTTCCTGAATTTTACTCATATTTGCTCCCTTGCTACTGAATCTGTTGACAATCATATAATAAATTGAATGTGGATGCGTTTTCTTTCTTTAGCTTGCTACAAATACTTCAGATTAGATTCCTGGGTGTGTTCCAAAGTTTTAGTGACTGATTGCAGTGCAAAATTTCAAGTAAAAGCTCCATTTTTTTTAGGTGATATTCATTATTATTTTGAAACAAAATTGATACTTGATACTTGATACCCTTGGTCAGAATGTGAAGTTCGAAGAGCTCTTGCTGTCTTTTTGCCACTCTTCGCTGTGATCAGGTATATAGTTTCTTGATTAGAAACCCTGAAAGAGAATTGAGAAGAGGATGATGAAGAAGAGCTGGAGAATTTGGGAATTTTCAAGAATTTATTGATTTTTCAGCTGAGTACGAGCTAGGTCATTCCCTCCTTATAGCAGCTGTGGCAAGGTCGTTTGGACAAATCAGTGGTGGGTAACAAATTGAATCGAGTATCAAGGTGTTGGTATTTTTTAGTTGTCTAAAGTCTTTGAATTCGCCCTTCTTTGAATTTCTTTGAATTCGAAATTTAACGCATATTTTTTTAATATTTTATTTGATTAATATCCTGTAGTTTATGAATAATAAGCTATTTAATTAAGAAGACACTTCTATTT
>JBAKGM010000200.1:9251977-9270661 GCA_037177215.1 Asparagus racemosus | reverse complement strand
ATTTGATGTGAGGCATGGGGAGTGGTAACAAAGCCATGTGGCCAGCACAGCGCAATTAATTGTGATGTTGACTTGTTATTGGCGCAGGGCTCAAGGCCAACCACTACAGCAGGAGTACTGTAGCAGTCGGTACTGTAGCAGGCAGTCGGCCTACTGTAGCGGGACGACCAACAACGCCTCTCGGGTCGGCGGCACTGTAGCAAAGGCGCTGTAGCAGTCGGCCGAGATACTGTAGCAGGGGGGGAGTCGGCTACTGTAGCGGGATGGCCAACAACGCCTCTCCGGTCGGCGGGCACTGTAGCAAGGTACTGTAGCAGTCGGCCGAGATACTGTAGAAAGGGGGTCGGCCTACTGCAGCGGGACGGCAAACAACGCCTTTCGGATCGGCCGTACTGTAGCAATGTACTGTAGCAGTCGACCGAGATATTATAGAAGGGGGTCGGCCTACTGTAGCGGGACGACAAACAACGACTGTCGGGTCGGCCGTTATTGTAGTAAGGTACTGTAGCAGTCGGCCGAGATACTGTAAAAGGGGAGGTCGGCCTGCTGCAGCGGGACGACGAACAACGCATCTCGGGTCGGCCGTTACTGTAGCAAAGGTACTGTAGCAATCGGCCGAGGTACTTTAGCGCAGAGTGCCAAATACTTAGAGAAAGTCGGTTGAGACCGTCTTTCAGTCTTACATTCGCATGTGAGGTGGCACTCATTGAGTTTCACATAGTGACTAAACAAAAAATCTTTTTGGGGTACCAACAGTAAATATACCCCTTCGCATGGAAAAAGTTCTTCTATTTTTTTTTTATGACATGTCTTTCTAGATTAAATTTGACTCTTTCCATCACAGGACAAAGTACTTCTACCAACTGTGAAAGTTCTTCTTAGGCATGAAACCAATGTTTTATCTCTTTTTAATCCCATGCTTCTTTGATTTTTAATGCATTACAAATAACATTGACCAATACATTTTCTCCTTCGAAAAGGTTGAGGGGAGAGACGTTTTCCAGAAATGGCTAAAGTCAAGAAAGCAAGTTAGATATTTAGCAAAATAAAACAAAAACCAGAGTCAACAGGAATGAATCCTCACTCATTAGGGCAAAACGACATAGTTACGGGTGACATTGCGGGCTGGGCTTTACAGAAAATGGCCTAACTACATTCCTGGTCTTAGAGAATGTACAGCCCATTGCACAGTGGTCTTCTTGCACAGAAATTTGACATCGTCACCTTTCCCTTCCTAAAATGTCTCGGCCTTATTATTTATTTTGGTGGATATATAAGGTGAATAACCGTGCCAAATTCATAAGCAGAATAAAAAATTTTCCTTTCGATACGTTCACAGGCGTATATTCAACTTGTAACCTTTCTCTTCACAAATAAAGTCATCATAAATACATGTATAAGGTTGCACTGTGGTTGCAATTTTAAAAATTAGATCGGGCCAATTCATGTTGGGGATGACTGCATATTGTACTGTATTCAAGCCCAATCCAACACGTCAAAAGACCAATTCACAATTTTTATTTTTATTTTTTAATCTTATTTTCTTGTGAAAAATTCACCTCCAGCGCCGCCCTTATCTTGAGGACTATAGATTCAGGCAGGTCTACCGAATAATATTTTTTAAATTCATAATAATTGTATTGGAACTTGTCAAATTTTAAAGATCACGCTGCAGGCGGCTGCAACATCTCCATGATGGAGAAATAAGGCTAATATAAATAAAAATAAATAAAATAAAATAAACTCTTTGGACGATTATCATACGCCCCACCCCACGCCACCCCATAGCTTCTAAAATATCAGAAAACCCCCTTGAGTTTAGGGGTTCACAGAAAACTTTTATTTTTTACTTTAATAGTAATCAAAAATTCCCCCCCTAAATGTGTGAACCGCATCTTTTACTGGAAAAAATATTTCCCCACATAATTTTACCGGTCATCGTGAAAAATTATGGTTAATGCAGTTGGGGGTGTTATTTGATAAATATTAAAGTTAAAGGGGGTTTTTCTGATAAATCCTAAACTTAAGGGGTGTTTCTCATATTTTGAAAGTTAGGGGGTTATCTGATAATCGTCCGAAGTTAAGGGTTGTTCTGATATTTGGGCGAGAAATAACATCGTTTGAGGTCCAAGAGATGTAAACAGTATCAATTTGATACTTTGAGCGGGTATAAATTGTTAGCATGTTACACCTCGATAATCCATAGGAGTATTTACAATTAACCCTAATAATATAGTATCTTTAATTTTACAATTAATTGAAAAATATTCTGAGATTATTGTACGTTTTGTCATTTATAGAACGTTGCGGTAAAATTAAGAGTGTGATTACAAGCTCCAATAAAATGCACTGTAAAGTAATCCGAACAAAAACTTGCAGTTGTAGTTCTGCACTCAGTGCTGAGTTTGGTTTATATCTAAAGGCTGTTTGGCAAATCTAAAGGCGATGATAACAATATAAAAGTTACTTTCTTTCAATAAGGGAGCTTAATCTTCAATATAGATGATAGATCCTACTTACCTAATGTTTCAAACTTCCATCTCTAACATTTCTTTTCTAATACTAAAATAGCACAATTTTGCATTTTATTCACTTTCACACTTTCCATTTGCAATTATCAAATGCCCAATTTAGCTTATGGCGTAAGGAAGCTACTAAAAAAAGGTTAAGGCAAAGAAAATGAGCTTTAAAATCCACCATCAACTTCTCCAACAGCTAGCTCTAATTTCTTTCTTAACATAGCAATCCAGAGAATATGACATCGGAGCATTTATTAGGGTAAATGCATTTCCGATTATACAGAGCTTAGTACAAGAAATAGAAAGAGAGAAAAAAGAAAAAACTCAATAAATACAAATTAAAAGAGAAAAAAATCACAATCCTGGTAAGCCAGAGAGAGATGGAGGTGGTCCTCTTTGTTGCTTTTCAAATAGTCCTCTTTCAATTTGACTTGTGGCAAAAGTAAATACAAACGTATCCACTTTCTAAAACCGAGTTGAGATAGAATCCACTTAATTGGATAGTACAAGTTATCCACTCAACTTATTCTCTATTCATTTTCGTTTGAGACTCACGTTGGCATGTGATATCAAGAAAAACTTTTCAAATATAGCTTTACCTGTATTTACGAAACTCAAAGCAAAATAAATGAATAAAAAGTTGGGCCGACAGCTTCTCCTATCCACTAAGATGTATTCTAGCTCATGTCTAATGCGGGGTTGACCTAGAATCAACTTAAGTGGATATGAGATATTATCCATCCAACTTTTTTATGCATTCATTTTGTTTTGAGATTTGTGTTGACATGCGACACGAGAAAAAATCAAATCAAGACGACACGTGGCATTAAATGTGCACCTAACGGATATCAACTCTTCAACCATTGAACTTCGTGACTCGTGCACTGATCTAAGAGTTGATATTGTTGAGATCATTAATATGTGAGTATTCCCACATTGGATAGGATAAGGACAAGTTATGAGTTTAAAATAGAAGTTTGGGCTAATACCTAGTAGCTATAGTTTTTGAGTTAAAATTGATTACTAGCTTCTAAATAAAGCCCATCTACTCTAAATTGGACCTGATTTCTCCCCCCAACAAATGTGGCCTGGGTGCACATTTAATACATTTGGTTGGCCCCACAAAATACTTTCTCCATGCGATAGACATCAAGATACACAACACAGAAATAGTAGTAAGTATACTCACGAATCTCAAAACAAAATGAAGAGATAAAAAGTTGAGTGGATAATTTCTCCGGTCCACTTAGCTAGAATTCGAGCTCAACTCTAATGTCATTCTCACTAAACTCTTTCTTATACTCCCATACTACATATATAAAGGCTTCATTCATCCATTTCCTACATTCAAACACCTCACTCAACCAAGTCTTCTCTCCCTCCTCCATTTCCTTCATTCAACTAAATGAACCCCTTTGTAAAGTGCTCATCAATTCTACTCATTTTTCTTCTTTGCTTTCAACCCTGTTGCCGTGGATCAAGAGACATGAAAGCCTTCTATGTAGATCGAGACGCATTGCCGAAGGATTTAGGAAACTTTCTAGGGTTTCTTCCCAAGGGAGCGCCATTACCTCCTTCTGGTCCTTCAAAACATCATGATTCTATTGGCAAGGAGAGCAGAAGATCTCCTTGACAAGGGGGTATTATTAGCTTGCAATATAATTTGTTGCATGTGTCTGTATTAAGGTAGATAATAACTAGTTTTTGTAAATTATTGATTTATGTTGATTCAGAGGAGAGATTCTTTGAAAGAAAAACTTAGAAAGGTGTCTCACAAGCTTTAGCAATCTAGAATATCTAGATATATGCTGAAATATTTCTACAATTACTTACGCTAACTATTAAATCTTGCTTGTGTCAAACATACACATTTAACTAAAATACTATGCCAGTTAATTACAGGAAGCCATAACTGAACGTCCGAATCGGTTATAGTAATTTGCATTTTTCACATGTTTCACACGAGTCATGATTTCATAACATGAGTAATTGTAAAAAATGTTTGAGGATATGGATGTATATACTTTATCATATCTTGTGAAATAATCTTTCGGCTGACAATTTAGAGTTTTGTTTGGAGAAAATCTTGGTGCATGTAAACAAAAATTATCATCTTGTTTCTTCAAGAAAAAAACTTCATCTAGAATTGTTACTTTGATGATTCATTAATTTGTTAGCTAGTAAGAAAATATTGTTAACTAAAACTAGTCATGCAATCATTTTGCTCCTAGTCATTCTTTTTCTCTAGAGCTAGAATTAGCTTTCCATTTTTCGCTATTGAAATAGTGAGTTTTTGATCTTGTGATGGAACCTTAGCTAAGGAATGTACTTGGTCTCTTTCTCAGCGTCTGCAAGAAAAGGTATATAAATGGATTGAACACTGTATTTAAAGGGACAGGTTATGTTTGATTCGGTCAGTACTGATGTTGCTTGTGGCTATCACTTGATGCACGTCTACAAGAAAAGATGGGCATGGGTGTCAACTAATGTACGCACTTAGAACCGTACCCCAAAATCGCTAGTGTGGTATTTTTCAGTGTCAGTGGTACTGTAGACTAGTTACAAACCCGTCCTTTGACTGACACCTGTCGCCTACGTTTGGGAAACAGTATGGTAAATTGCACAAAAACCCTCGTCATCTGTACCTTAACACCTCAGCTCACTATTCGCACTTAAGCCCTTGTGAGGAGGAGGAGGGGGTGTTAATTGCAACTAGATTTTTTTAAATGGCAATTATGGAGGGTTATTTGGTTTAATGAGTAAAAGCATGTTAAACATAACCTTAGGTAATGCTGGTTATATACAATTTCCCCCAGAAAATACTACAGAGTAGAGGGAGGGGGGTACTCATTGTATCTTGTTCGTTGTAAAGCAATGACTCGTACAGAAAAGAAAGAGCAAATTAAACAATCTACATGAATCATACTAATTGAATGGAAAACTCTCTTTCCAAAGACAACTATCTTGGATAATATTAAACCGTTCTTCTAACATAAAATTGATTAGCCCAACGAGAGTGATCCGGACAGTGAGGAAGTTTCAATATGGCTCCCACGATCTTGGGTTCGATTCCGAGTTGGGTTATCAAATTTTAAAAAAACAACATAAACTTGACCGATTTCATTTTTTTTAAAAAAATATAAACTTGACCAACGACTTTCAAATTTACCAGATATATTTTCATCCTAGAAAATCATTTTATTTTTGCTATCTAGCCTCTTGTAGAAATTTATGTGGGAATACGTTTTCTCTTACTGAATTCCACAGAGTACCAAATGGAATGAAATAAGTTTTCACAAACAGTAGCCCCCTATTTGAAATCAGTGTTAAGGGTACTTCTGGAACGTGACACATTAAATTAGTTATCATGGATTCTACCAGTTTCTACATTATGAGCAAGAGATGATCTAGCCATCTATTTGGGTAAAGATGGTAAATATCGTTACAAGTTTTTGCGAACTTAGCATCAAGTCGTACATGATACATCAAATAAAGAGTTCAGACTTTTGACATCCCTGCGACACATTGAAAAAAAAAAAAAAAAAGAAACAAACAATTTTACTTTGTTGCATTTCATTTCATTCTCAGATTTATTGCATTGAAAAAAAAAAAAAGAAAAGAAACAAACAAACAAACTAGCCAAGATTCATATATAGTGTTCGTAGAAATTTTACTTTGTTGCTACTCACTGTGATGCACCCGGACAATTGACATCCCTGCGACACATTGATGGTACAAACAATTTTCTAGGAACCAGTATTTGCAAACAAAATACTTCAAGATATTAATCTTTAGGGTTAATTTCAGAAAAATCCCTTACAGTAATCAGTAAAATCAGAAATCCTCCCTAAAGTTTCTAATTCATCAATTCACCTCCGTAATGTTTTATTTGTGTGTTTGGGCTAACAGTATTTTAACGATGTTAAATGGAACTTTTAATTATCTCTTTTATCCTTGAGTAAATTGCCCAGAATCATTAAACCACTAATGGCTAATAAAATCCTAATCAGCAAATGAAATAAAAATCCAAAAGTTTGTGAAAGCTTATCAAGCTTCCGACGAAAATCCGCGTATTCGAAATGTTTTGTTTTCAGGAGGCAGATTCTAAGTCTGGAAGATGCAGATGTTTGATATCACGTGAACGTTATCAATACTAAATCTTGAAGATGCAGAAGTTCTCGCTCTGTTAAATTACTTTGATTCATAATACTGCGATCAAGTAATTTATATCACGTTATAATTCGCAAATTCTGCAAAGATGTAGATTTTTCATAGTTGACTCAAGTTGCTTATTCCCTTGTTCTCTCGCCTTCAATGAAGGAAGTAATCAAGAAGTTTAACTCCAATGGGGAGAGTTAAGCTGAGGAGGATAATATTTTTGTCAATAGAAATAAAATCGAAGTAAGAGAACAGAGATTTGTACACTTGGAATGGGAACTAACATAAACGACGGGGATACTTTGGTCTATAAAATGTTTATTTCCCATCTAAACTAATGGAAATATGGATGTGACAAAAGTTATAACGATAGGGGGTTTCATTGATTAAATAGAAACTTCGGGGTTATTTGACTTTAGTGATTAGTTTTTAGTGATTAGTGATTAGTTGAGAGCGGTTTTCTAAAATTAACCTAAATCTTTATAGCAAGACGACAGTCAGTAGTTTCTAGGGTTTTTCCATAGAAGCCACATTTGATATAGGTGGTTTTTATAGACAGGTCAAAGTGGTAGATTGTGATTGAAACGCCCTTAAAAAGGTTGTTTTTGCATAGTTGAATTTTGAAGTTGATTTCGTATAATCACGCTATTGTGAAGGTGGTTTACGTGAACAACTCCCTAGTCTTTAAGCCCTTAAGGGCATAACAAAGTATATACACTCTCTGGCATAAAGAGCAAAAGCAAACAAACTTATTCCCATGCTCATACTTTATAACAGGGCCGCTTTAATAATGAAATCGAAAACTAAAGATGGATGCAAAGAAACAAGAAAAAGATGATAGACCGTGGTCAGCTACCGGCAATGATCAAGACAATCTTTAGAAGGAGAACAACTTCTAAGGAAGCAGATAGACAAGAAAGAGCAGCATTTGATAGTTACCGGAACTCGCTTATTACTCAAACCAAAAAGATTATGGGTATTTTTTTAAATGCGAAACCACCGCAAAATATAGTAGCTTTTCGCAAAACCACCACAAAATTTTTTATTTTCATAGAACAACCACACAATATAGTGGTTTTTCGGAGAACCACCATAAATTTTTTTTTATTTTCATAGAACCATCATGAAAATATGCATCCATAACAAAGTGCCACCAAATTATAATTTTGCATTTATATCATGTTACACTAAATAATATGCTAAATCCCTAAAATACGCCCATGGTGAGACTCATCAATCTATTATTATATTTTTCATATCAAAAGCACTGTGTTGATAACTTAGATGGTTGGGAGGTTTCCAAAAAGGTTTCCAGTATCTTGTATTCGATTCCTAGTCGCCTCATTATCCCACACAAAAAAAACCCCAGCAACAACAACTAAATATCATACTTCCCTTTAAAACTTTGTTAACTCCCTAAAAAAAATAATTCCCTCCAAATACCCCCACTCATCCTCTCTAACATTTTGTCATAATGGACTTTTATGCCATTTAATATTATTATTTAACAAAATGCTTATGTAAATTATAAATTGCTAGGACTTTGTAAAAGATTCATATTTTCATGAAGGCTCTATGAAAAATAAACTTTTTGCGGTGATTTTCTTAAAAAACTAATATATTTTGTGTTGGTTCTATGAGAATAAATAAATTTATGATGGTTCTCTAAAAAATCACTATATTTCGTGGTGAAAAACTTTGACATTACCAGAACTCACTATTATTAAAACCCAAAAAAAATGCAAACTTATTGATATACGACATGCTTAAAACAGCCGAAGAGATGAAGACTCCAATTAAAAGGGAAGCAAGTAGATAAGCCACTTCAACGGGAAGAAGTAAATGATAATTCAAGTAGTGTTTATAAGTACAAATTAAAATAAAATTATCTGTTGATGAGATTACCAACAACGGCCACTTGGTCAGATACATTATCACAAGTAGGTTCTAGCTATAAAAAGGAAAGTTCATAGAAACATGAAAAATATGATATTTCTTTGGTCAACCACTGGTACTGATCAAGACTCATGCCTGATAAGCAGACTCTCAACCAATCAGCAGGGCAACATTTTATTGAAATTTCAGAAACAGAACTAATGAGGAAGCAGTTTGACAACCAAAAGCTGCATATGACAGTTATCTTTCTCATTAGAGTACATTTCATGAAGATGGCATTAGAGGTTACAAAAACTAATGCAGGTCATATATCAAAAACAAAAAGCACAAAAAGATCATTTGTTGAACAAACACAAGAGGCATACAAGGGTCGTAAAAGAGCAAAAAAGAAAAAGCATTAGAACATCTGATAGACATTAAACCGAAAAAGCATTAGAACATCTGATAGACATTAAACCTATACAATATGTATATTTTGTAAGAATACATACAAAACATATATCCTCAAAAATCTCATAAATAAAAGGGAAAAAAATAAAAAAAAACTGAATGGTTCCTGAAGGTAACGGTCACATCGAACTGGTAAAAGACCATTCCGGACAGCCACTGTATGTAATGTAAACATTCCAAAATGGGTGAGGAACATGAACAAATCCAGAATATAGGCAAGAACATGCAGCACTTCTTCAGTTCACGTATCGGTCAAAATTCAGCGTTACAGATCAAGAACTGGTATCGCTTCTCAATCAGATGAAATTCAGGTTTCGATCAAAATTCAATGATATGGATCAAGAACACGAAGCACATCTTCAATCCGGTTAAGTTCAGGTATCGATAAAAATTCAAGGCTATGGATCAAGAAGCTTGTGAACTGCTTACACAAGCAAGACTAAGCATCAGTATCATGTTCAGAGATATAACTAATAAATCCCGTTAACAAGTATACTGAATATATCCAAAGGCGAAACTCTTGATGAAAAGGAAGCACCCTCCCTTTGGAAACTTGGGTACTACAGGTAGCTAAAAAGAACACAGACCAACAGAGCCAGTATGAACTACATAGAAACTTAGAAGCAGGCTCAAGTGAAGAGGCACAAACGAACATGCAGTAGTACTAGGTCACACCGCCAAATTCTCAACCCGAACCATAATGGGGCGGGCACATGCAGGTTGTAATTCCCTTGACAAACATTAAATTTGACCAAACCAATCCTTTTCTAACATAGCAGGTGCCTACTGCTTTGCCAAATAAATGCATATGCAGGAAAGTGCAAGAATCATGTTCAATCAATGGAGCATGAGAAAAGATCACAAAGGCCAATCAGAGCCTGCCAAAAGATTAAAGCAATTAAAATCATTGAAAAACTTACAGTAACCTGGGATTCATAGGTGAAACAGAAATTAAAATTTTACCAGGTCTTTCCGCAGTTAGCAATTAAGGTCTAAAAACTGTTTTCTGGAGAGATCAGCAAAAGCCAAGGTGACCCCAGTTTTATACTTCTGGCAGATCTTAAGAGGTCAAAAATCAAAGAGAGCCTCACATAACTCCACAAGATAGTGCCCCCAATAAATTAACTCCACAGAATAGTGCCCCCAATAAATCCTCAAGGTGTCCAAATACATGATAAACCAAGAACCGAAAAACAGGCTAAAATATCGCAGCCAAATCAGCTAGAACCAAGCACCAGTATGGGGAGTTAAAAGAACAAAATCCAGGTAGCATGTCGAGAACCATTTATCAAGAACGGTATCCTCCATTGTCATGTACATTATAAACAGGAAGTTTTAATTATAAAAGAGAAGCATCATAGAAACATAAAAAGAAGATACTGTTATAGTCAACTACTAGCGACCAAGATTCCTGCCTATGATAAAAAGCACAGAAAATCAAATAAATTTTCGCAAAAACCGTCAGGAAAATATTATATTCAAATTAAAAAAAGAACTTAATTTGAGGAAACAGTTTGACAACCAAGAGTTGCATTTGACTGGCAGCAGCGCTTTAAAAAAACTAGTGCAGGGTTATATAAACCAAAAGCACGACAATATACTTTGTTGTCAAAATCCAAGAGGCACAAGGAAAAGATTTAGGAATTATTTGAGACGCATTAAAACTATCAAAATGTATAATTTTGTAAGAATAATAATAACACTATTCAGTAAACATCTCATAAATAAAAAAGGTTAAAACTCTAGAAAATGAAAGGTTGCAAAATGTATCAATCACTTCCAATTGGAAAAATACTATTCAGGAGCTAAGTATATTCTCTAATTTTAATTGTAGGAACAACTGAATGGAGCAATATTGTTGATCAATAATTGTAGGATTTCTCTACACTCAAGGATGGAGAGAATCCGAAGCCCCATCCAGAACAGCTACTGCATGTACGGTTGAATCCAGGATAGCTACTGCACATACTGTAATACTGTGAACAGCCCAAAAGGTGGGATCAACATGAGCTCTGTGAAATAGGCAAGAACATGCATCACTTCTCTTTCAATCAGATCAAGTTTGGGTATCATCAAATTTCAAGGCCATTGATCAAGACACTTGTGAATCGTTTGCACGATCAAGAACCAATCATTCGTAACATGTTTAGAGCTACAGCTATATATCCCAATAAACAAGTATGACAAATATAACCAAAAGGGAAACTCCTGAGGAGAACCTCCACTGGAAACTCAGGAACGATAGAAACAGGACAAGAGCCTTTATGCACTATTGAAAATTGGAACCAGGAACAACAAATCTTCTCGTAAGTGACCAGGCACAAAGGAACAAGCTGTAACACTAAAGCCATGACACTCTTTGAAGACGTAACAAATTCTCAACCCGAACCATATTGGGCACATGCAGGTTGCAATTCCCTCAACAGAACAAAATTTCAGATAAGATCAATCCTTGTCTAACATTGCAGGTGTCTACTGCTCTGCCAAAGAAATGCATAAGCAGGAAAGTGCAAGAATCGTGTTCAATCAATGGACAGTTTTACCCAGAACCTAAGCATGCACGAAGAAAGATCACAAAGGCCAATCAGAGCCTGCCAAAAGGTTAAAACAATTAAAATCATTCAAAAACTTATAAATAACCCATAGTTTATAGTCCAGAGAGACTAATACTTTACCCGGTTTTTCTCCTGCCAACAGTAAACAATTAAAACAGCTTTTTTTTTGGAGAGATCAGCAAAAGCCAAGGTAACCCCTTTTTCTATACTTCAGGCAGATCTCAAGTGGTCAGATAACCAAAGACGGGAACCAAATAACTCCACACTATAGTGCCCCCCAATTAATCCTCAAGGAGTCCAAATATATGATAAACCAAGAATCCCAAACACACAATAAAATATTGCAAGCCAAATCATCTAGAACCAAGCACCAATACTATGTGGAGTATAAAAGAACAAAATCCAGGTAGCATATGTCAAGCAAGCAAAAGCATCAGGTTTTACTTATCATACGGTCTAAGATCACAAGTTAAAACTGAACCAACATTGTCCATCCAATCCTTAACATGTCCGGTCAACTGTCAAGGCTTCAGGATATTTTACTCCAGTTCCCTGTGGAGCTGCAACAGTCAACAGAGATGACTTAATTATCTTGCAAACCGATCACAAACTTTTACGATATGATATGACACAATACGATAAAGACAGATGTCCGTACCTGCAGCGGGAGAACCATTTATCAACGGTATCCTCCACCACCACTAGGGCGTTCATATGGTCCAGAGCGGTCGCGGCTGTACCTCTCACTTCCTGACCCACCACGACTTCCTCCATCCCTGCTTCGTCCACCGCCACCATATCTATCCCCATTGCGATCGGGTCCATAACGACTACCGCCTCCACCGCCACCATACTTATCATCCCTACCTCCATACCTATCCCCTCCTCTACCTCCATCACCAGATGGACACTCTCTAGCAAAATGTCCAGGCTTGCCACATTTAAAGCAGTCACCACCAGACCCTCTACCACCGCCTCCGCCATAGTCACGACCGCGGTCACGATCACGACCACCACGCTCATACCCACGGTCTCCGTCACGGTCTCTGCCAGACCCTTGAGGCTGAGCCTTGTCTACAGTGATAGATCGTCCATCAAGGTCAACTCCATGCATTGCATCAATAGCATCTTCCATTGCCTTCTTATCATCAAATGTGACAAAGCCAAACCCACGAGATCGACCAGAAAATCGGTCAACAACAACCTAAAGTTTGCCGAGATCAATGATTCGTTAAGGGGGCTCAAATAAAAAAATCAACATAGAAAGAAGATGTCAAGCTATATACAGAATTTAAGGTAACAGTACACATTCTTTAGCAGTAGTTAGTGAAGACAAGTATAAACATGGCTTAAAAGCTAGTAAAAGTTGACAAGTAACTCCAATTAAAGGTTAAAATATTGAAAGTACTAAGAATGCATTATGAAGATTAGACATATATGTCAAAGTGAAATATTTCTCGTCTTAGAACTTTACCCGAATTTGAGATTCTAAATTATCAGCAGCATGAAATCGTCTTAGAATAAGCTGCAGGTTTAACTGGTTTATGTAATTCTTAAGTACAATAAACTTTTCTAGTGTTGAATTACATAACATGAGTCGTAGCAATGGTATTAGTTACCTTTGCCTCAGACAAGCGGCCAAATTTTTCAAATGCGTCTCTCAAGTCATCGTCCTTGGTTGACCAAGAAAGGCCACCAATGAAACAGCGGTACTCCGTATCGGACATGATTGAACTGTGAAAGATAAACAGAAGTGAGCATGGAAGTAATGGATTACTCAAAAGAAACTTTCTGTAACTCGCATAATTGAACAAACAAATCCCCAGTTGACAAAGAAATCATATGCAGATCAAGTGCAGCTTTCCTAATTCCTAAGAGATGAGGATGGAGCAACTCTGAGAAATTTATGTCTAATCCGAACACAATGATGTTTAGGTCACCATATTGGAGGAACTTTCCAGATGCAACCAGAGTTGGTAGTTATTTGCATTTCCCAGTATTTCGCTGAGAATTGTGGGAAGGCGATTTTTATGAAAGATACAATTTAATATCTTTCTCAGTTGAGGTCTCAACCCTTACACTCAAAGAAAACAAAGAATCATATGCAAAATTAAATCCTCACAGGACACAGGATTAAATAAGTTTATTGCACATAGCATTAGAGAAAGCAAATTATACGAAAAGGACTTAAAAACATCAGTTAACTGTACAAAGAATGGAAGAGTGCAAATTGTATGAAATGGACTCAAAACATCAGTTAACAGCATATGATTGGTCTCAGTGTTGTAAAAAGTGGGAAAAAGCGCTATAGCTGCTCTTTTCGCGGAAGCGGGACTCACCGCGCCAATAACCCTAATTGCGGGGTGTAATCGCAGGTAAAACCACTTTTTACTCGAAATAGCGTTGTTTAGCTATTTCATGTGAAAATTAATCTACCTGAACTCGACCCGAACCCTTAAATTAAAAACCCATCGCCATTCTCTCTCTCGTCTCTCTCTCTCTCACCGCCTCTCTTGACTCCGGTCGACTCCATCTCCAGCAACACAACACAACCGCCTCTCTCTCTCACCACCTCTCTGACTCCAATCGACTCCGTCTCCAGCAACACAACACCTCCCTCGCCGAAACAACACCACCTCTCTCTCTCACCTCCAGTCGACTTCATCTCCAGCAGCAACACCACCTCCCGTCACCTCCATTTCCAGCAGCAACACAACCACAACCACCTCCATTTCCAAAGCTCTCCATTTCCAGCAGCAACACCGCCTCTCTCTCTCTCTCACCTCCGGTCAACTCCATCTCCAGCATCAACTCCTTCGACGATCCCTCGCCGCCTTCTCCGGCGGCCACTTTACTTTTGAGACTTCAGGCTTTTAATTAGCTTTTATTTAGATTTTTGAGATTGGAGTTTGGACATGTCATGTGTTTGGAGTTTGATCTTTATTGCTCGCTTAGTATATATAGACTGTTATTATCTATCATGATATTATCTTGCTTTGCTCATTTATCTATACTTGAAGATTTTATTTTTTATGTCAAATTTCTAGTAGTTAATATAATGATGATGTTACTAATCAATGCTTTTCTATTGTTGAAAATTTTTATATTAGAGACTTGAAAGTTGAAGGAATGGGACAAATAACGGCCTTGATAAATAGGTATGGTTTTTATTCTTTATAATTATAGTACTTTGATAATATTATGCAATTGTTACACATCTATATCATGCTTAGGGATCAAATATGCATTTGTAGAATTTTAGATTTTTTTTGTAATTTTTCTTATTTTTTAGAATATTTAAATATATTTATACTTGACCGCTATTTGACTATGCGCTATTTGCTGCTATTTTGCCGCAATAGCCCAAAATAGACTTAGCGGTGCCTCGCCGCGGCGTGATGCTATTCGTTATCAACAACCTTGATTAGTCTGTTGTTTGTACTAAATGAGACATCTTGATGTTTTCAATTTAAATTCTCTTAAAGCCCAACCATTACACCAAAACCCCGAATTGTAATGAGGGTTGAGAGTTATATTTTTATATTCTAACATGCCCCCCTCTGGCAAGTTCAGCGTCTTTTTATGGGCCGAAACATAGACTCACGCAGCTATGTCAATTTTTAGAAAATTTGTTTTAAAATCATGACCAATGGGATTTGAACCTGGATTGCCTTGATACTTTAAGTCCCAACCATTACACCAACCATTTAACTAGAACTCAAGTTATGGTGAGGGTTGAGGGTTATACATTTATATTCGATCAGATTCTTGATAAACAGCTCAAAGAAGCTAGTAAATCAACAGCCTTGCATATTCTATAATATTTAGCACTAGGATAAATTTGAAGGAAATGATTACTTTTCATGTCCTCAAATTGAGATTGCAAGGATGAAGACAACAAAGCATGAGCTTATCATTGCACGCAGATACAAGGCTGTGGGAAGAAAACATACAGCTGAGGCCTACTGATGCTAATTATACTAAGAAATATGAGTTATATTTTATGATTACTTAGCGGAAAGCATCCCATGCTACTAACAGTTAAGGCTAGACACCAACATTTCAGTCTTTGCTAGTTACAAAGTAGTCATGTGTGTTCATAGCCACAAAGATGTAGGGTGACTAAGGAGTAGGCCCAACAAGTAAGACTATAAATTATGATAAGCAGCCAAATAGCAACCTGCATAATCGCAAAAAAAGAATAGTCCAAATTTTGAAGCACAACAAGAAATTTTAAATTATACATAATTAGAAAAAGCACCTCAAAGATTTTAGAACAGGATAATTTATCACATAAGTTATTCAAATATCTTGGTACATTTAAGCAAACTTAATCAAAAGGTGACACACTCACAATTCTAAACGATAGTACATGCATGTGGACACACAAACATGCATAGGAATAAAGCTATACCATGTTAAGTAAAAATAATAAGCACGATAAAAACAAGTCCATTTAATAGAATTTTCCCCTTTTTTTTAAAATATGCATGACTTAAAAAACACATCACAAACATCAGGATACTTCTTAGGCACTTCTCGAATGTGTAAAAGCTTGTCGTTTATCTAGTAGAGTCTAGATTTATTCTAGCATAGATTGCAGACTATCACACGCTGGGAGGTAGTTTTCAATTTATCTTCAGACGAATAGCACAAACTAAATCAAAAATAGTACCATTAAACTGCATAGCGCTAGAACTAGAAACGTAGTTAAAGATTAGAAGCAAATAAGTACACACGCGTGAAGACTGAATCTATATTTGTACTTTTAATACAATGACTCATATATAGCGTCTTATTGTTGCACGATTTCCCAACAAATTATAGAGAATGTATGGTTTCCTTTACTTCTGTTTCCTTGCCTCTCTGCCCAAATGCTCTAATTGTCAGCAACCTTATGCTTTATAGACTAGTTTACCACAGTAAGAGCACTTTCTATTGAGAATTATATAATACTTACATGCACAATTGCTGTTTACATTTAAAAAAATTATTAGATGAGACGCCACAATACAGACGGCTGCTGCCTTCAACCTCTTAAGAGAACAATACAATACATCTTCTACCATTTACGTCAATCCTGAGCTTGATTAAGAGAAGAAAACACCACGAATATGTTTATTTATGCCTTGTTAAGATAATCATAAGCAAGAACCATCTCTATGACACAACCAACTGAATAACAAATACAAGACAAACGAATATCGAAAAGAACCGCCAGCTAGATTAAAGATCTCACCCGAATTAAAAATAAATAAATACTAGATCGATATCATAATTAGAAATAATACAACCACAAGAAAGAAAAAATTAGGGCGAAAACGTAAATCCTAACAAGATATCGCTTCCTAAACCGGCAAAAAGAATTAAAAAATAATTATAAAGTAAACATCGTACTCTAGAATATGAAAGGATCTGAGATAAAGAAGACTAAGCGTAGATCTAAAAAAAAGTTAAGAGAAAAAACAATGAACGAGAAATTTCGGAGGAAGATCGAACCTCTGAAAACGGATCTAAGATTTGTTTTGTGGTCGATTCGATATAAACACAAACCCTAGAAACAGTAAAATAGAAGAAGAGGAAATAGCGCCCCCTCGCAAAATATCTCACGAGATGATAGAAGGATCTCACGGCACCTTTTATAGCTCTAGCGGACTCACATTACTTTAGATGATTTGGTCCTGTTTTGGGCCTTGTTAATAATTAAAAAATATTTAAATTAGTTCAATTGCCATCGAAAGGGCATTTGGTCTAGTGGTATGATTCTCGCTTAGGGTGCGAGAGGTCCCGAGTTCAATTCTCGGAATGCCCCTTTAATGTCATATATTCAAGGTTTTAACCCTCTTTTTATTCCTTTCGTTACCGACAAGCAAAATTGACCAACGCGTTGCTGCGGTATTTATGTGATAAAATCGAAAAATAATAGTTCAGTACTTTGCTTAGAAAATTCTTTGTTAACTTGTGGATAAAAATGTTTTCAGGATCAAATTATTGACTATTTGAGGGACCAATATCTAAACAACGCCATGTAAAATTACCCTCTAAAAATACCAAATTGCAAATAACCCTTTAAAAAATTAGATAAGGGTATTCTCCTCATTGATGTACCAAATTACAACGACCTTAGAATTTGAGGGACTAATGAGCAATTGTTGAGATTTGACGGGCTAATATGCAATTATTGAGAATTTGAAGGACTAATTAGCAATTATTGAGATTTGAGGGGCTAATATGCAATTATTGAAGATTAGAGGGACTAGTACTAAATAATAACATTAATTTAACGAATGGCGGTGCAGAGATTCGAACCTACAGGTTATTTTTGTGGGTTTTAACCAACTAAGACATATTTTGGTTAAAAAATTTTCGCAAAAGATAATTAATAGGAAAGTTACTATTTATTTCCACTGTAGCTACAGCACTAAGTCCAATAACTTTAGTATATATATAAATTTAACTATATTGAACTGGTGTTGTAGAGCTAAGAAAAATTTCAAACAGGCATAACTATATTGAACTAGTGTTGTATAGCTAAGAAAAATTTCAAACAGGCAGAACATTATGTACTTGAGATGGATTTTTAAAATGGTGTACTTATAAGCAACTTGTGTTGAACATTGAGTTTATAAACTTATTATCTCTTTTATTAATAAACTATTGAGGTGTACTGTAGATGAATAGTATCAAGCTACAGTATTAACCCTAATAGATTTAGTATATATAAAAAATTTTGCACTTTTCTTTTATCCGTTTAACTCATTGTTCATATTCTGATATAAATTGAACTTCAGATAGAGGCATAGGATAACTTGAGTATGCAATCTCAGAATTTTCTAATGTATGAATTGTTTTGTTATAAATATTTCATATCGAGAAAATAAAAACATGAACACATAACCTAATGGAGTTTTCTTTTTTTTTCTAATTGATAATCCAGTCATCGACTAAATGATGGAGATATGTGAACAAATACTTTTGACAAGAAGGTGATGGGATCTTATGAGCTAAATCTACATAATGAGGTGGAATTTTTTTTTGACAGAAGAAATAGAGCATGGTGCTCTATTCATATATGTATATATGTATATAATTAAGATCAGAGTTTA
>JBAKGM010000200.1:9221175-9232541 GCA_037177215.1 Asparagus racemosus | reverse complement strand
TGGCGGCCCATTGGTTGTGAACCCACCTTTGCGAGTCAGTTACGGGGATTGATAAGCGATTTTTTCAACGCCTACACTATTATCCTCGCCGCAACTTGTTTTGATGTATGTAGTGGAAATAATTTTAAGAATGTTGATATATCCTGGAGGATACTTGTTTCGATCTAGTTGTCTAAGTTATGAAGTCGTTAGTGAAACAAATTACTTATTAATTGCGCAAGTTTCACTTTAAAGGAGAAAACAGAATAGACACTACAACCAAAGTTGTATGTGTCTACACTTATTTTATGATATATATAAAAACGACATTTTATTTACAAAGAATTAAACAAGAGTGATACAAATAAAAAGCGTGGCAAATTACAACATATATTTGTGTTATTAGATATATAATTAAATATAAGTGAAAAAGACTAATAGTTAGTTCAACATGGATTGTGAGAGGATATATTGATGGTCTTAAATAATAAATCTTAGATTTTAATTATGATGATGATTAAACACTTATGATAGTATATAAGTTAAAAAAACTCTATCGTTTAGTGTGCTTTGGTCAGAGTAATTCTAAGATGGGTGACTTTATGAGAAGTTATAGTGTTAGATTGTGACATTTTTTATATTTTCATGGTCTAGAAATAACTAAGTGTCGCCACTCTCATGTATGTGTCATGAGTTTTATGACACATGCATGCGTCACCACTCTCAACATATATATATGTGTCCTGAGTTTTGCGACACAATTTCACGTGTAGAAAGACGCTCTCCACACATGTTCTAACCACACTTATGGTATGTGTCGCGCTCCATTTGTGCAACACAAAAATGTGTTGCGTAGAGACAAAAAATATATCATAATTTACAACTTTTGTTGTAGTGAGAATTATAAAAAATAATCTTTTTTATTGCACCATTCATAACTTAACATATGAGCTATGCCCAAAACATAGCATGAGGCACTACAAGTAAGATTCCCATACATATTGCAACTTATTCAAGATTCTCTCATACATAGTTTTTCCTTGCACATTAGTCCTTATTCTTCGGTATCACGGAGCCAGAGGATAACCGAGGAGGAGCAAGAGGAGGCAAGTCAATTGCTGCTGAGCGACGCTTAGCCTGATCATATTTGTGAATGAAAATCTGTTTGATTGTGTGAAGAATGTAGACGGCAGCAAGAACAGCTAACAAATATAACATCCCACATGTTATCATCATAAGTATCAATCTATAGTCCGTAGACGTACTTGGTAGGTCAAGGAGGCGACGGGGGAGTTGCTGCTGGGTCCTCATTGTTTGTGTTTGAAAATCTGTGTTATGGAAAGGGGATTGATTTTGCGGTGTATTTATAGATTTCAAAGGTCTAGGTTGTTAAGTAGTTGCTATTAACGGAGGATTAAATGATAATTATGTGCTGTTTCGGTTCTATTATTGTCTATTTTAGGATTCAGTTCTCTTGGTTGGTTGAGAGTGTGAAGTTATTAGACAGGGATTTTGAACTAACTGTTTGTTGCATCTAAGTTTTTGTGCATGAAAGTTTAACAAGATTTGGTTATGCAGCTCAGACACACAGATAAATAAAAAATCCAACGGTAAACTATTGTGTTAAGTATAGAAAACAGTTGTATCTTTTGTCTAATTTGAGAGGAGGTTTGACTAATGAGTGTTATGTAGAGGATTACAGGTCAGTTTTTCTTTGTTTGAGTTGCAGGATTTCGTATTTTAAGCTAGTCAGTGTTGATTGTTTGATAAGAAATATTCAACTGGTTCAGTCTGGTTGTTTACAGTTTACACGTCATTAGTTAAAGAACTACATATGTTTTTTTTTCCCTCTTTTCCTGTGATGGAAAAAGAAAAAGGATAATGAATCGACGCCGTGCTATCGTGTCGGTGCGCATAATGACAAATTTTCGGACATTCATCTCTAAATCTTCAGTATGGTGATAGATCATTCAAAATTTAATTTTAACCACATAAAAGCTAATGAAATAGAAATATCAGCGATCACTACATATATCCATTTTATCTATATTCAAGCTACATGATAGAAAGAAATGGCAATAGCCTAAAACCCAAATCATGTCTAAGAATAATCATGTGATGGAATATTCATCTTCAAGTTAATATCTGACATGTCTCAAAAGCAGAAATTTGCCTGTTGTCAGAATTCGCCCAGAAATTTAAAAGCAACATTTGGTTATGTTGCTCCTATGTAGCATAATGCAAACAACAATTCTTGACATTAACATTCTGATACGACGATCAGTGCGCAGGCTGCATTCCTGATGATGGAACCACTTCAACCTCCCATAACGGCGAACTAACTTCACTCCTTTCGACCAAACAATCGCGACAAAGTGGGCACAAGCTCGATCTTGTGGTCAACCAACGATCAATACATTCCTTATGAAAAATATGCTTGCATTTAGGCAAGACCCTCATCTCCTCTCCTTCTATATACTCTCCTAAACACACTGAGCAAGTCTCCTCCATATCATTTAAAGAGCGCGAATAAATGACTACAGGGATGGCATCAAGCTGAGATTGAGTTATCGGATTATGCTGTGACAAGGTACTGTTTGGATGTAGTCGAACCACTATAGTTTCTTGAGGCTGGTGATGGCGATGGCCATGGAGGCGAAAGAGGCAGTGATGGACGAGATCGATGAGGATGTATGCCATTCCAGTGAAGAATATAGTGATGAATGTTATCGTGACTATCTTGCTTGGATTCATAAAGTGGTTCTCGGGCTCTTGAGGTGAGTTGCGGAGGTGACGATGGTGGTGGCCGTAATGGTTGAGTGACATTTTTAGTCAGGTTTTGAAATGGAGGAAGATTGTGATGGAGGATTGACTGATTGAGAGTAGGCAGTGACGTTATATTTGTGAGCATTTCAGCAAATCTTTTGAAGATATGCTGATAGAACCTCATTAATTTTAGTTACATCACCCCCTAGGCTTCATATAAGTTCGCGCGCACCTTTCATGGTTCCTTTTTATTTGTAATACATGTATTTCTTTTGACATAGCCGTTATTATCATTGATTAGAATAAAGAGAACCACTTTTCTAGTTCATCGAGTTTATTTATAATTACAGTAAATATTAAGGGTCAATTTCACGAATCGCCTGACATTTTGGGGGTTTTGCAGTTAACTACCTAAACTCATTTTTCCAACTTTCGTTTTACAACAACCATTAACATGTGAGAGGGGTGTGGGTGGGCGTCTGTGTTGTTTGTGGTGGTGGCGCTGGGGGTTTGCTTTCGAGAAGAAGCAAAACCTGCTGATGAACACATCTGCACCAATCTCCTCATTGTCTTGATAATGCCTATCAGCAACAACTTATTAAAGAAACAAATTCACAAAAATGAAAATATATCGATCCATAATATGCATTCTCAAACCTTACGTACATCTCCAATGTGCTTGCAGTTAATTACACAAACTGACAGGGTAGAAATAAGCACCATGAACTCAGCAAAACAAATCAAATGGCAGCACACAAATTTAGATCTAAGTGAGCTCTTTAAGTCAGATCATCCTCTTCGTCTTCCTTGGCCTTAAGTGCATTCTTTGCTCTAAGCAGAAGTGTTGTTTTCCAGGGATCCTGCATTTTATCAGAAATGCCAGGAGATAAACAATATGTGAAATGAAGAAAACAACTTACACAGTTGATGATAAAATAAAGGCATGTTTGTCTAAACCAGTTCATAGGATTGGCTACATGAATCATCATCATAAAAAAAAGATTCCCACTATACATAAGTTTCCCAGAATTTAACCAGTGCAAGCTTTTCAAAGAAAATTTGAAGGTTGATCTGAAAAATAACAAGCGTAGAAAGTAATATGATACATGATGATTTAAGTAAGTCAATCTGCACAAGTGATCTGATAGCAACATCTGTTCACAAGTAATCAAAAGTCCAGTGCAAGCTTTTCAAAGAAAATTTAAAGGTTTTGATCTCAAAATAACAAGCATAGAAAGTAATATGATACATGATGATTTAAGTCAATCTGAACAAGTGATCTGATAGTTACATCTGTTCGCAAATAATCAAAAGTTGTAGCTCTCTGAAAAATCAATTTTTGGTTATTAATTTTGCATGGATTTGTAATGGGCATAAAATATCAGTTAGATCAGAATTCTATGAAATCACAAGAACAATGTGCCTCTAGATTTCCCAGGTCATCCAAGCCAAAAGGTTTCATCTATGAAAATGCATGTGCATCCACAGCGAAAAGGGTTTGCCTATGAAGAAGGCAGTCAAAGCTCCAAGAAAGGGTTCGAGCATATTTTGAAGACCAACAAACATGAAAGAAGTTAAGAATTAGTGACTTAGCAAAGAAGCAGATAATACTAGAGCACCTAAAAGACACAACTACAGGCAGAGAACTACACCAGTCGTACGTTATGCATTCAAAAATTTAGCTCATCCACCCATGCAAAAAGTAGACTGCGATAATTGTCCATAAAGAAGGAAGGATTTCCATAGACAGCAATTGATGTAGCTAGCACAATGCAAAGAATCTCAGTTTCATTTATACAAAAGATCATGAAAGTGCCTTCAAACGGGCAATGGCAAAACTAAAATACATGAAAGGGAAACTCAGAAAACATGCACTGCAAGGAGCAGAGCCAGCATTTTTTAAGGGGAACCATTGGATAATGGGGGACCCAAGGAAATGCAATTTATAGCCAGCCATCAAGCCAACATCAACTCTCAAAAACGGTGCTTAATTCCAGTACAAGGATAAGGAGAGGAAGGGGCTTGCTACTAATATAAATTGAGCTAAGAACACCTCTCTTAATAGTCATGCAATTTAAGCTCACGGAAGTTGCAACGAACTAGAGATCCTCTAAAGTTCTCCAAAACTAAGATACAGTTGCAAGAAGGGATGTTTGAAAAAAATGATCAATTTGCTGTAGGGAAACATTTCCAAGTTCAAAGGAACAAACAAAGTGAAATAGCAAAATAACCAGCATTCCAGCATCAGAGGGAATGCATATTAGTCCTGGTAATTGACTACAGGTATAATCCAAAAAACTTAGCAATCAAACATACTTTCAAGTTATCAACAATAGGCGAAAGCATGCAATGAACTGAAACATTATGAAAAACAAGCTGCTTGCATATGCGACTAATTATCTCCGCTTCATTAATTGCAATAAGCAAATCACTTAAGGATGCTCTTATTTCAGAATTCATCCAAACTTCCTTTACATTGTTTACATCCAAGAAAATCTGTTTTGTATTTTATTTTCTCAAAATTCCAATAAGATGAATGTATTGATATCAAAACCAGATTGTGTGTGCAAACCATGCAAATCCTAAAGCAGGATGGCACTACAAAGAAGTGAAACTATACACATAAGGCATTAAATAATCAAAGGAAACCATACCAGCCTTGTCATGCTATCAAATTCTTTGATGCAATCAGTGAATTTCGCGACGTCTTCTTCATCAATTGCTGCAGCTAAATCCTGTAATATAAACGATAATCAATAAGACGATATTATCTCATAGTAAGAGGATGCCTAGTTTATTCACTTATGTGCATATAATACATTTATTTGAAAGGATGTGCATATAATACATAATCAATGTGAGAATGGTAACTAACCAGTGAGAGATCTATAATTTAATTTATAATTTCAAAATTGCACCATCCATGGAGCAAAATATTAGCAGGAAATGCACAATAACAATCTTGTAAAACAACTTACAGCCAAAAGTTTGTATTCCCGTGTCCCTGAAAAGTTTGGATCAAGTTCCTGTACAAACAAATACCAGTAGGTTTAGATCCTCTTCTGAAGCTTCACAGATGCAAGCTCCAGTAATTAAAATGTGGCAACACTTTGACCTGATATCGCTCTAAGGCATTTGTAATTCCTACAACATCTCCTCTGCATAGTTGACAAATACCAGCGTTCAGGAGAATACCCTTAACGCTGTACTTAAGAAGATTGTTATTCATCGACTGGCGTGCTATTGTTTCAAATATCTCAATTGCCTTTGGGTATCTGGAAAAAAGTCAGAAGTACTAATGTAAACATAACATGATCATTAGCATGTTCAATGTGATGGAAGGAGAGATTAGCAAATGTAAGTGGGATGTAAGAACAGAATAAGGAGAACTTTTTACTTACACAACATTAAAAATTCAAAATAAACTACAAACCCCATGCTCAAAATAATATCAAACAATAAGTATAACATGAGTTGTCATAGCAGTAACTACACATCTATAAACAGAAAATGGGATTAAAACACAAGACAAAATCAGGATTAAGTCATAACCATGATACCAAAACCACAATTGAGAATATGCACATTACAACCAAATAAAAGCCTGCAGACTAACATAACTAGAGGATTCTTAAGTGAACAAACCATAAATCAATTCAGCAGTATTATGTGTATAATGACGCAGGTTTAAAGGCATTTAGCTTTGCGAGCCTTATTGCGTGAGATGTATTGCCTATTGTGTATATACAGTATAAGAAAGATATGGATGGATGTAACGTTAAGAGAACAATTGCAAAGTTTTTCTTGCAAAACTCCCCGTATATGCAAGCCTTGCAAGCATCAAGGTTTTCCCCATATAGATGATTCAATTTCTGGCATCATAGTTGAAATCTATCGGGATTTCAAAATTGTCAGTGGTGGCCTAATTCTAAGTCAGATCTACAGTAGGATCAATATTAAACTTTTACTCAGATCCATATCTAAATCAAAAAGATATTTTTCAACAACTTGCAGGGTAGTGAGTGATATAACAGTACGAAGGGTCTACTAATATTTATATCATAAAATTTTATTCTATGCATAAACATACATTCTTGCTTAATTTCAGGTCTAAATACCTCAACTCGATCAGATTGCATATCTATGAATGCCAATAGTTGATCTCAAATCAGGTAAAGGACTGCTTGGTTACAAGGATTCTTTAAAAAAATTTCAGTATAAGCCCAACAGTCAAAATGTCAGAGGAAAATCTAGCTTCAAATCTTGTGTTTGGTTGCAACAATTTGGAACTGCAGATTAATGAGGATTCTAGATGACATCTAAGCAAAATCAAGTGTGAGAAAATCCTCACAGTTGGCTGCGATTTTGGTGAGGAAGTAGTCAAAATAAGAAAATAAAAATAAAACAGGCCCACGCAAGTGTAAAAAGAAAGCCAAACAATTATTAAGAAATTGAAAGGCTGGTCACATCGTAGTAGCAGCTAGTGCTCCTGGCCAATTCTATTAAATTCAAGGTGGGGTCCAAAAGTCTTAACTCATATGTTTTAATTTGTACCAAAACTAATAAAAGATTGATAATATCCACTTTCTATCATATTATCCTACTTACCAAGCAAAAAGTGAGGATTTTGAAAAATTAAGGATTTATTGGATTTATGATGAATCCTAAATTCTAAAATGGAAGTCCTCTAGCCAAACAGCCCCTGATGATACCAGATTATGTTGATTCTATACATTGAGCTCATCAGATACTTCCAGTTCCAATGATCCTATAGATCACACTAATTGGAAAGATCATCTAACACTAAGTATAGATCAATCAGGTCTGAAACAAGGACTAGTTCGTGACAAGGTTTCCATGATAATGCGCTGCTCAACCTCCATGACTAGAGATGTATTAAAGATTAGACACGTTTGTGATTTCTGACATGAAAAGGATTGGTGTCAGTTACTTATATGGTGCTATGTTTTTACATATTTGTGCTGTAAAGTGTAACTTGTAAGATTAATCACCAAAAGTGAAAGATGTTGCCTTTCAAGGTTGATATTCAAGCCATAAATATTTACATGCAAGGCCTTGGCAATGTCGTGCATTTCTGTAGGCAAGTCCTTCGTGATATTATGGGATTTTGTAGGAGAAAGTGGAACTCTGATATAATTTTAAAGTTTTACATAATAAAATGATGGTGAACAAATAAAATTGATTTATAACTTCAACAGATAAATTTAAATAATTATTCCAAGCAAGGTATATATCTTACTGTTCTAGCTGAGCAGAGAATTCTGCAACTTTCTGCTTGCATTGATTTGCAGAAGTTGTAACCTCCTCACTTTGGAAAAGATCAGCAGCTCGCTCAAAGTAGTCCATAGCCTTCTCAATGTCTTGTTCTTTCTCATATAATTCACCAAGTTCCTGCGCACACGTGTAACCCTTAGTCAGCATAGCAAGCGCATGACTTTTCGGAACATTTCACAGAGGACCCAATAAATCCAGATCGAGGACACCATAATAATCTGAATATAAGAACATTTAAAAAAGAATATAAAACAATAACACCAGAGGAAATACAGGTTATAGATCAATTATCATTCCGAGAGTGCAGCTAACAGAGGGATCATAAATATAACATAATCCACAACTAAAAATAAATGCAATCAGCAACATAATGCATATGGAAACAAATATTCTAAACTTTTCCACTTAGTTTAAGGTCCAACAAGTACTCTGATCTGCTACCTTGCAATATCTTGCGGCCATATTTAATCTGCCAATCTCTAAAAAGAGATTTACAGCTTGGTTCAGGGAATTAGCAGCATCTGCATAAGACATGAGAAATAATATCAACAGAAAGATAGAACTTGATTTGTTTTTATGATGCTTGACTGGAGTGATACACAACTCAGAATGGAGTCCAAGATGACATAAAAACACAACTCAGAATGGAGTCCAAGATGACATAAAAATGAAATCACTTAAAGATACACCAATTGCGCCAAACTTATAAACTTTAATGTACAGAATTTTAAAAAGCTTCCATAAAAAATCCATACACATATGTGAATGCATGTTGCGTCTATTAAACTCAGAAAATATAGGATCTTAATGGGCATGCATATTCAGTAGTGCAACTATGTATTGGGACAATGAAATAAAATTTACTATTTCTCAGTTTCTCACAGAAGTAATTCGAGATAGACCAATAGTCGAGAAATAAAATCACATGCCCTCTAGTGTTCTACTATAGCATGATACCTCAGTGAAAACATGTGCACAATTACCAGCCTCGGTTGGACTAATGAGTCTCATACAATCACAATAGCCAGTTAAGCTCTTAAATTAAGTCCATTTAACCATTACACCAAAACTCTAAAGTTATGGTGAGAGTTGAGGATTATATTTTTATATTCTAACATGCCCCCTAGGTTAAGGGCCCTTTTAATGGGCCGAAACCTAGACTCACATAGCGGTATCATTTTTTAGAAAATCCACTTTAAATTTGTGGTCAGTAAGATTTGAACTTGGGTTGCTCTGATATCATCTTAAATTTAGTCCCTCTACCCATTATACCAAAACTCCTAAGTTATGGTGAGAGCTGAGGATTATATTTTTATATTCTAACATAAGTGATGCCGATGTAGTGAGGTACAACCTCCTCAATTCTCATCCTTCCTTTCCCGATACCCTTTCTATCATTACCCAAGGTCCCAAACCCTTCCACCAAAACAGGATGGTGACTAAGCTTCCCATGGTCGATAAAGCTCCACATGAGACCAACCAAACCATTAGGGCCATATACCATGAGATTCCTATAAGGTGACAAATTCACGGTCAATGACCCTACCCTAAAACATTGCTGTGAGTCGGAGGCTAGCCTTTTTTGTGCCAAAGATTATCATTTCCTGGATATTTCTAACATAAATGTTTAATGATCTTTACCCTTTCCCCGATGCACTTTCATCCATCCATACTTCATCTGAAGCAGATGCACAACAGTCATCAAAGGTAAAATGTGGATGCTGTATAAAAACCATACCATCTAATTTCATCATAAAAGAACAACATTAACTATTTATTAATAAGGTTCGAAGATGAAACATGAATGTTAATAAATACCATATGATCAGCCTTATAGACAGTTTCATCTCCTCATAGATAAGCTCCAAAAGCAACAAAAAAAAAGGATATATTTAGTTAATACAACCTACCACATGAAATCACAGAATAATTAATATACTGCATAAAAGAAGTCATTCCAACAGAAAATAGCAAAGAAAGTATTCGTGTAAGCACGCTAACCGTGTTGTGTTTCTTAAAAAAGATCTAATCTCAAATTCACAACCATAAGCATCATGCAAACTGCATGGGCTGTTATCAAGAACTAAATACTATTTATTTGCAAGCATATAAAAATTTTCCAAAACCAATCTTTGGTGCTCTTAGAGGCGTGAAGCACACAATAAAGTACGATGATTAGCGAAAAAAATGCTAGGTGAGATTTTCCCCATAAAATAATTATTTAACCGAATAAATCCAAGTACCTTGCATTGAAAATTTCTTGTAAGAGTTTGCTGCATCTACATAAGCTGAGGCAGCCTCATGCTTGCTATCCAACTGCACTTTTAAATGAATATTTCTAACATTAAACCAGCTTAAGTAATCGCAATAGAGAATTCAAGTGAGCACAAACCTTTAAGTGACAATTCGCTAGTTTGATGTACACTGCACCAGCTCTCTCCCCTAAGCCAAATACATCAAAAAGAATTTTTTTAAAAATTAGCCAATAATTGAACCAATAAAAAAGGATTGGAAACCCTAGAATCCCCTAAAATGTTGGATGATCGCGATCCAAACTGACCGAAACAAACAGATTCTTACAGTTCTTGGCGAGCTTGAAGCAATTGGCGGCCTTCTCGTACAAATCGACGGCTTCATCGGTCTTCGATCCGAAAAATGACCACCCGGTGAGCTTCTTCTCCGCTTTCTTCTCGAAATCGTCGCCCTTGCCCGTCTGATCCGCCATTGATGGTTCTGGTTCGATTCAAAGAGAGCGATACCAAATCAGCCCGCTTTGATGATCGAACGTGGGTTGAGATCTAGGGTTTTCGACTATGAGAAAGTGAAAGGGGAATTTAGAGAAGGAGAAGAGGGCGAAAAAAGAAATGTTTTGGAAAAGTATATGAAATTTGGCCAGGCAGTCAGGCACCGGTCGACGTACCTACAGGGTGATGTAGTGGTGTCCCAGACGGCCCGGCCCGGCGGGGAAAAGCGGGTCCGGCCCGGGCAAAACCGAGTCCGGACCTAGATCCGGATGGATCGGCCGGCCCGGTTTTTTTATTTTTTTATTTTTTTTTAAATTAAGTTTTTTTAAGAAAATAAAATTTTAAGATTAATTAAAAATAAAATATGTAAAATTTTGATAAAAATTAATCATATTAATTATTTACTAAGTAGTAGAAAATTATATTCTATTATTATATAGTTATATTATATGTGAAGTATATATTAATGATCATATCATACTATAATTTTATATAGTTATACATTAGAAATGTATATGTAAATATATATGTATATGTTAATAAAAATATACACTTAAAAATATATATAAGTATACATTAATG
>JBAKGM010000200.1:9196790-9221075 GCA_037177215.1 Asparagus racemosus | reverse complement strand
AAGGATAGTGAGAGTTGGTTGGCTGCGATGGAGGAAGAGATGGAATCTCTTCGAAAGAACCAAACATGGGAGGTGGTCCCATTGCCCGTAGGAAGAAAAGCTATTGGTTGTAAGTGGGTGTATAAAAAAAGAAAGATCCTTCAAAGCTCGGTGGTACAAGGTACAAGGCGAGACTAGTGGCTAAGCGGTTTGCACAGAAAGAGGGTGTAGATTACAATGAGATCTTTTCTTCGGTGGTGAACACACGTCTATTCGGGTGCTATTGAGTATTATTGCTTATGGTGATCTTGAGTTGGAATAACTCGACGTCAAAATTACCTTCTTGGACGAAGACTTGGATGAAGAGATCTACATACATCAACCTAAGGGCTACAAGGTTGAGGACAAAGAGCATCATGTGTGTCGTTTGAGGAAGTCACTGTATGGATTAAAGCAATCTTCTCGACAGTGGTACAAGCGATTTGACTCCTTTATGCTGAAGCATGGGTTTTCCCAAAGCGATTATGATTATTGTACTTACATTCGGAAGATTCGTGGAGGTAATTATATCTATTTTTTTTTGTATGTGGATGATATGCTTATTGCTTCTAAGAGCAGGGTGGAGATAGATAGACTGAAATCTCAACTTGGTGAAGAGTTCGAGATGAAGAATATGGGCATTGTAAGGAAATACTGGGTATGGAGATTAGAAGAGAGCTGGCGAATCAGCGATTGTTTTTGAGTCAGAAAGGCTACATAGAGCAGGTGATCGTGAGATTTGGGATGCAAAGTGCTAAGTCAGTGGCGACTCCATTGGCTCCACACTTTAACCTTTCTGGTAATCAATCTCCCACTACAGCGGAAGAGAAGGCGCACATGAAGTATGTTCCTTATGCTAGTGCAGTTGGTAGCTTAATGTACGTAATGGTGTGTACACGTCCAGATATTTCAAAGGCGGTAAGTGTGGTCAGTAGATTCATGGCGAATCCGGGAAAGGCGCACTGGGAAGCAGTGAAGTGGGTCTTGAGGTACTTAAAGAGTACAATTGCAGCGGTTCTGTGTTTTGGTAGAGAAACATGTCACATTGATGGGTTTGTGGACTCCGATTATACGGGCGATCTAGATAGACGGCGATCTACTACTGGTTATATATTTAAAATACATGGAGCTCCGGTTAGTTAGTGATCGATATTACAGGCTACAGTGGCCTTTTCTACTACAGAGGCTGAGTACATGGCCATGGCAGAGGGAGTGAAGGAAGCATTCCGGTAATTTATGGATATTACCCTTCCTCCTCGAACATCAATGTTCTAGTGCTTGACTTGTTATCAACCATGACCACCTCTTCTCTCACACCATCAAAGTGCCATAGCTTTGGCTTCCTCCTCCTTTTCCTATGCATAATAGCCCTCCTTCCTTCCTCATACAAAACATTAATCGAAAGAAAGAAGGAAACTCACTTGCACTTCTACATCCACATGATCTTCGGGAGTCCAAACCCCACAAGTATCATATCCACAAATCCAAACAACAAAGCTTACTCCTTCGGGACTATTAGGGTCTTTGACCATGAGCTAAGGGAAGGGCCAGAACCATAATCAAAACTCATCGGTAGGCTCCAGGGGACTGCAGCTCAAGCCTCGCTCATTGGGTCAGTAGCAAACCTCATCCAAGCAAACCACGTGTTTATGGCGGGGAAATACGAAGGAAGCACGTTAGCTATATTTGAGAGGTATGAGCTACCAGAAAGCATAGGAGATACAGGCCAAGAATACAATGTGACTGTGGCAAATGTCATTGGGGGGACAGGAAGGTTCATGCTTGCTAGGGGTTATTCCCTTGTTCGGATTCATAGTGTCCTCAATTCCTCAGAGGGACAGATTATTGTTTTAGAGGATGATTCTTACTTCAAGCATTATAGAATCAAGCCTTAGAGAAGCTGCATCAGGGGTTGCAAGAGCAAGAGAAAGCACTAATAGTTTCAACATGGTAACTATGGTCCATGATATGTGCGAAATAATGTATGCGTAGGATGCCTCTTTAACAATTACAGCATATATAATTAATTTGTACCATTCTGTAACTTCTTATTACTGTTAAAAAAAAGAGGAAATGGGTATGACTCCTTTTCTCCAATCTGTACATAATTACTTTTATTTAAAATAAATAAGAACAGCATGCTACCCTTCAAGAATATTTAAGGAGGTTACTTTAAGATAGCCAAGAACTTTTTAAGGACTTAACTTTTTAACGAGTTTTCCAAGAAAAGATTAAATGCCATCTTTTATATTGATTCCAATTGTTCATCTTGTATTTTCTGTTACCCTAGTGTAATATAGAACTTGTATTGAGGACTCCAATTTACAGTAACAGCGTCGTCTTTCACGTTGTTCATCAGAGTTGCATTCTCTACCTCCTACGATCCTGTGCTTTGTACAGGATCCTCTCCTTCAAAGTGGTCATAAATATATCCGGCATGGCAACATCCAGCTTAATTAATTACATCAGATATTTATGTATCCCCTATCCTAAGGCCAGGTCAATATTATTAGAAACAAAATTAATGAGGCTCTGATAATTTCCTAGCTCCCTACTATCCTCCTATCTAGGTCTCATTTATATTTGTACGGGCACATCACTCCCATATAAGCCCATGAAATCAACTGCTTTTGGGGGCAGAGCAACAGCCACATGCAATTGATGCCCGTGAGCTATTTATTAGTTTGTCCTCATACTTATGAAATGCACTACAAACTCAAGGAAGAGTGAGCAGGCAAATCTTGGCATTTAATTCCATACGGAATGTACTATAAGCTAGTCTATTGCTGAATGCTGATTCAATAAGTTTGTGATGTCAAGCTATTTGACTTGTTACGCTTGTCTTCCCCATTGACTTAACTTATTCTCTCTACGCCCCTCATGTGTTTTGCGGGAGAGCAATCAATTGATACCATGAATAGATGTATACACTAATTAAATGTCATATACGTGTATATAACAACATATTTCTTGCCAGAAATTGCACGTAGCCTCCGGTGCTTGATTTGCATAATACACGGAGTAGAGAATGAGTTAGGCCATATGTATGGGGTATCAACCTTGTACACCATCCTCCTCTCCATAGACCGAAGAACGAGTCAAAGTAAGCGTCGGGCTAATGCTCCAGGCGGGAGGCCGCGCTAGTAGACACCCATCTCTCTTGGATATTATGAATGAAGAGCGCAACCTGTAGACAGTGCGAGTAGGTGTCTACAGTTCCAGGGGCGTTGGGTGGTATAAGGTTTCCAAGAGGATTGAAATATGACTCGAGAGAGACTTGAGAGAGAGAATATATATATTTCTCTTTTCGGCGAGTGAAACTTAATTTATCTGCTACTTGTGCTTTCTTTTTTCTTTCTTCTTTAAATTTTTTTTTTATTTTAATTTTTTCGGGTCAGTGTGCTTCTGCGTAATCTGTGCAAAAATCCATACACCAGATCAGAAGAAAAGATAAATGATATCATAGATAGACTGAGACATATGTAATCAAGAACCAAGCATTTATTTAGGAATGATTTCTTTTCCTTTCCTTTCTCTTTTATTTATTTATTTTTATTTTTACCATCTTCCTTGTCTCCTTTTTTTCGCGTGTTAGAGATAAAGGAGGCAAAGTGATGCAGAAAATTAACAAATTTCTGGAAGCAAGCAGTCCCCGCATAGAAGCTGCATCATAAACTGCAAGGAACTTGGGAATCTAGGGAACACACATATACATATGCTAAATTAATAGCTCAATGAACCGATATCAAGTTGCAGCCTTCCATTATTCTCATCAGCTTTTATCCCCTGCCCCCTATGTACATACCCCATAATTAATAGTACTACATACCCTAGTAAAGGAAATTAAAAAAAAGAGAAAAATATAATGGATGCTAGCACTTAATTAAGTAAAATCAACCTAATTAAGCAAACCATTCTGATTGCAGGCTAGGATTGATGGCAAGGTTGTCGTATGTTACACTAGAAGATGACGCTGATCTCATGAGCGCGTCCATGTTGATGTAGCCAATTGTATTGGTAGGCGATCCTTGCGGATTGAGAGCAAAACATGAAAATGTTGAGCTTGGATCTCTCTCTTGTAGCATTGCTGTCAAGTTTGGAAGAGTATCACACTGATCTTGAGCATCGACTGTTTGATTGTATGCTGTCTCAATCTTTTTATCGGCATTCAAGGGCATTGTTTCGTCGGCATGGTTTAGGTTCGGATGATGAGGTTCTAAAGGCCATGAAGATAGTGAGGGAAGAGCATGAATAGGCCTATCCACATGGTAAACAAGCATGCCATGGTCATGGGGCATAGATGATGCATTATTGATTGCAGGGAGGTAAAGGTTGCTATGACCATCTTGGCTGGGATATAGTACGTTGTTATTTGGGTATAGTGTGTTTGGCATTGGTAGCAGTATTTCCTCAGGAGAAGAGGAAGCAGATTGGTTTGTGACGCGATGATGATCATGAGGGTTGAGAGTAGTGGTGATGAGGGCATGATGGGCATCCATAGCATGATGATGAGAATGAGAGATGATGAGTTTCTTCTTGATGGTGGAGTTCCAGAAGTTCTTCACTTCATTATCTGTTCTCCCTGGCAAGTGCTTGGCTATTTGAGCCCATCTTCACATGTATATTTAGCGGTAGAAAGTTAAATTAGTATATATGTACATCAAACATATGATGAACTAATAAATAAATTAAATAACTTCAAAGTAATTAAATAATTAAATTACCTGTTTCCAAGCACGCTATGGAGCTCTATGATGAGAGATTCCTCTTGCGGAGAGAAGCTTCCTCTCTTCAAGTCAGGCCTCAGATAATTGATCCACCTCAGCCTACAGCTCTTCCCACATCTTTGCAGCCCTTCACATGCAGTTAAAATTTAAACAAACAGAGATTAGTTAGACAGCTTGCTAAGTCAACAAAATTACTTCTCCTTTTGTTTTATCCATTACTTCAAATGTAGAACTGTGAAGACAAATTAAGGAGTTGCATGGAGTATCGCTGACCAGCTTGTTTAGGGACAGAGCTCCAGCAGCCATGGCCATAGGTTGAAATGTACTTTATCAGCTTCTCATCCTCCTCTGGTGACCATAGTCCTCTCCTCACCTTCTGCTTGTTGCAGCAAGAGTGATGACCCATAATATTTGATGTATCGTGCACTTTACTTAATTAACAATTTCTGACAACTAACTGCAAATAATTAAGAAAAGCTAGATAACAAGTTGTCAAATGAAAAGAAAACAAAAGAAGAGAAGGTAGCTAGAGAGAGAGGGGGGAGAGCCCTAACAAATTAAAGGGTCATGACCCTTGGCTAACTTATACCTGTGAACCCTACAGAAGAAAGAAAGGAGATATGCTGAGGTATGAGAATAGTGAGAATAGTGGGCACTCTACTGCTGAATTTAATGTAGGAGGAGGGTGGTACTATCAGCAGTGGGTCCTTTTTGTAAGTCAATTCTTGTAGGGGTAAAAGCTCTACAGCTCATTTTTTAAGTACACAGTACTGAGGTTTTTGGTGGTTTCCTTCCCTCTCTCATATTGATTTCCCTCCTGTTTTTAGGTATGGAATGGTTTTATGAGTAAGTCTAGGCTTTCCATGCAGGGAAAGTGTCCTGTTGTAGAATAACAACAATGTTGATTTTATTGGAAATCTCTTTTTAGAGCTAGTCAATGTATGATATGAGTGTTTGGTTGTTGCACGTGAGTAATGGTAACTATCATGATGAATATTTATTTTACAGACTTCCCTTTTGTTTGTTTTTTTTTTTTTTCTCAACCATGTCCTTGAGATCCATGCGGTTGGGAGAGAATCTGATCAGAACAACAATGTGGTTACAGTAAATAGAGTATATATTTTAAATAGTGGTTAATGGAGGCAGAATGTAGAAACCTTTGGCTTTTGATGATAAATTGAATTTTGTGCAAATGCTTAATGAGCCTTACTGGTTCTGATGTGACATGATTTGATTGGAAAGACAAATGGGTCACATATCTACACTTTAAATCGTCAATTTGAGGTGCCAATCTAATAAGCATCTATAAAGCTTGATACTTCAACAAAATGTCAAAGAAAAAACGAAAACCCACCTACCTTAGAGGCTGAAGTGTGTGTGTGTGTGTATATATATATATATATAAAGCAAACTTAGAACTGCATAAATTATTTTTCTGAGACTGCAAATTTATCATTTACATATCTTCCTATTCTCTTTGATGTAGTTCTGAAATAATGAATTTTTGAACAAATAAACATCTAGGTGATTCTCTCAATTAGGACCCTCAAAATATTTGCCTCACGCATTAAATTTCTCCATCTTTGTTATGCTAGCCTGTTGGTATAATGATGGGTTTAAATAGAAAAAACAGATAATTGACTAATTAAGAATTTGCTTGATCACGTGTTCTAAAAGGATTCCGACTCAGTGTTGACATGCACCATGTTCACTGTAGCATACGGAAACAGCAAAATGGAGTGAAAAAGCCTTAGATTGATCATTAGGCGGCTAAGGTGTGATTAATACATGGATATATATATAGCTGTAATAATGAACGCTAGAGTAGCCTAAACCCTGTAAGGAAAAACAGGTAATCCTCTTTTCGAAAGAAACACAAAATTCATCAACCTCTTACGTTAAGAACATCAACATTCAAAATTTTTATAAAATTAACGTTTTAAACCTTGATACATCATTAAGAGGATTCATTAAAAGTTTGTTTCTTTGTAGCGGATGTGTATCACATCACATCTAATTTTACGATTCAATTTAGAAATCTAAAATTCTGACACTCATTATACTGTATATATACTGTATATAGTAAAGCGAGTATAAACTTAAAGGGATAAGGACTCTTGTCCACCAAATTTTTTATCCTTAATTTGATCTTATTTTGAGATTCATGTTACACATTAAGGCTGTATTTAAGATGTATGCATTGATGTGTATATCACATGCTAGTACAAATCTCAAAACAAAATTAATAAATAAAAAGAAGTTGATGGACAAAATTGTTCTGTCTACTCAAATTTACAAGAGATTTACTCAACTTATAAATAGACTCAATCTTAACTCAAGTTTCCTAATTTTATGCTAACCCCTATATATTCTACTATCGTGTTGGGGCCCACCAGCGTTTGAAAGACCCACCTTTGTGCTCTCCCCCTTGCATGGGCCATGCAATACGTCCCATGGGAAACCAAAATGAGAAGATATAAAACGTAGATGCATCCAATACGTACGGGAGGCGTGCGCTCTAAGAATTGGTAAGAAAAGCCAGATGGGGCCCACTAAAGCCCGCTAATGGCAAACGACACACCATCGTCCGAGTTCGTTAGAGGAGAGATGGGGACTACACGAACCAACTTTGAGGTTCCCCTTTCTTTTCTGGATTTTTCTCTTAATTAAATAAAAATGATCCCTATAGATGTTGAAGCCTCAACTGCTGATCCTCTTCACTGTCCCTTGTGTTGTTGTATTCATTGTCTCTCCCTCTTGCTTTTATTTTAAGGAACATGCATGAGCTCTCTAGCCTAGACCAATCTTCCTCTTTATCTGATATCATCTCCCATCTTCTCTTTTAAAAGTTAACAGAAATAAGAACGAGCAGAATACAGAGTCCCATATATTCAGATTAAAATAAATCAAGGACAAAGAGACCGTGTGATTCAAAACATTGTATTTGCATGCGAAGTTTTCTGATAAGATTTGTGTTCTCCATAAAAAAAAAAGAAGATGCTACAGCATCTAACATAAATGAGCATCCATCTCTAAATGAGAAAATAAAAGGATCCAAAACAAAATGAATCTATATAGCTGCCAAACACTGAGATCCTCTTGTTCCATATAAACTTGACTTTTTATGGCAAAAGAGCACTCATTAGACTACACCTATCTGACTAATATAAAGTCACACTAAAATCAATTCCTCTAATTGATTATGGGAGTAGACTTCATATTCTCCCGAATAATAGCCAGCTGAATGGATCCTAGCTTAGTCATGAAGTCCCAAGTCATACTTCATACATTAGAAGACGTTCAAATCTCACCAACACTCAATATTTAAAATGTTTTACTGAAAAAAAGTAAAAAATGCATATATTTTGACGTTTGCACAAGCAATTAATTAACTTAATTAACTTGGGGGGAAAAAGACTATTCTCAATAAAAGGTATGTAGATGAAAGAAATGTAGCCAATTAGATATTTCTCATTAATTGCCCAAATATAGCATAGTACAATAGAGCCATATAAAAACTCACGTGAACAATTCTTCCTAATTAAAGGCCAAAATGTTTAGGGGCCATTTGGTTTGATAGAAGTTTTGGAAGTAGGAAATAAATCAAAGAAGTAACTTTTAAATTTATAAAGTAGAAAGCAGTAGAATCTGAAGATTGGACTAGAGATGGCGGAAGCGTTCAAGGCGACCAAGGCGACTCAAGCAGATCAGGTATGTCCACTCTCTAAGCGTGGTCTTCTAGCATCTTCTCCCCGCCGTCAGGTCTCTCTGCATCAAAGCAAAGGCTACGTCATCAGCAAAATCTACAAAAATTCTCTACCTTTGCTTCCCAACGCCACGTCAAAACCTCTTCCCGAAGCCTTCCTCCCACCTTTTTGATAACCCTTTTCCTCAAAAACAAAACCCCTCCATCTTTCTCTTCTTTTGGTTCTATGCAAAATATCTAGGGTTTTCCAAATCTCTAGAGAGCAGTGACAAGGGCCGAACTTTAGTGTCACACAAGAAAAAATCTCGTCAGATGGATGATAATTAAGCTCCTACGTCATCCTTTTTCCACTGATTATACAGATCCGGCTCGGCCTCGTCATTGTTTCAATTGTGGAGATGATCGCCACTCAATCAAGTACTGCCCCAAAGGCGCTTTTGTGTGCTTTGCATGTCATGAAGAGGGTCATATAGCCAAGAATTGCAGGTCCCACCTTTTATTGCAAATAATCTTGTTAACGTTATTTGTTTTTGTATTTGTTTTGATTCGGTCATTTGTTTGACCTATTCTCTAGGTTACCTATTCTCAAGCTTACGTAACCTATTCTCAAGCTTACCTATTCCTTAGGAATAACATTGCTAAAAGATAGGCAAACGTAACTTGTACTTTGACATGTATAAAAAAGGACCATCAGTACTCAATAAAATTAACTTCAAGGCAAGCACTTGTAGCAACGAAAACTGAGAGGGAATTCTATTCTTCTTCCTCGACTACAGTGAGTTTTCTTGTAGTTCCAACTGAGTGTGTGAGAGAGTCTGAGAGAGTCCCAGGGCCAACATTTGGTATCAGAGCTAAGTTGTATGCCAAAGATCATGCCATGAAGCAGCAACTCCGGCTGTGATGACGTTGCTACCACGGGCGCGCCGACTAACAAACTTTCCGGCGTAACTCTCCACTATCCGATGCTGACCAAGACGAACTATGCTGTTTGGGCTATCAAGATGCGTGTCTACTTGCAAGCTCAAGGCGTCTGGGATGCCATCGAGCCCGGAACGGATGTGGAGACAAGGAAGGACAAGATGGCGCTCGCCGCCATCTATGAAGCCATCCCCGAAGAAAGCCTACTGCTGATAGCAGAGAAGGAGACGGCGGAGAAGGCTTGACAGACGCTCAAGACCATGTACGTAGGCGCAGATCGCGTCAAGGCGGCGAAGCTCCAAACTCTCAAAAGTGAGTTTGAAATCATCCGCATGAAGGAGACGGAGACGGTAGATGATTTCACCGAAAAGCTGACTGCAATAGTCAGCAAGGTTGCTGGTCTGGGTGGCAAACTTGATGAAAGCACCGTCGTGAAGAAGCTCCTTCGTGCCGTCCCCAACAAATTCCTGCCGATTGTCACGTCGATCGAGCAATATGCTGATCTAACAACGATGACCATGGAGGAGGCAATTGGTCGCCTCAAGACCTTTGAGGAGAGGGTCCGTGCCAGTGGCGGGGATGATAATGAGCACGTCCTACTGACCTGGAAGGAGTGGAACACAAAGGAGAAGGAGTCCGGCGAGGGCTCCAGCTCTGGCACGTCCAAGGGGCGTGGTAAAGGCAACTGGCGCGGCCGGGGACGGGAGCGCGGGCGCGGCCGTAGCAATGGCCGTGCCGAGGAAGGTCACGATGATGATCAAGACTACAAGAAGAAGATCAATGCTACAACTGCAACTACATGGGGCATTATGCCTCAGAATGCCGATTCAAGAAGAAAGACGAACGAGTTCATTTAGCCGAGAAGGATGACGACGAGCCAACTTTGCTCGTAGCACAAACCTGCACACTAGTGCAAGCCACCAAGGAGCCAACCGTCCAAGTGATGCTCAATGAGGAACGTGTTGTTCCAGATTTGGGAGGCGCAACAAGGTATGTGAGTGATTCTTGGTTTCTAGATACTGGTGCAAGCAATCAAATGACAGGAAGCAAGGAGATGTTCACGGAGCTGGACAAGTTTGTGGGAGGCACTGTTAGGTTTGGAGATGGCTCTGCGGTCGAGATCCAGGGACGCAGCACCGTTCTTTTCAAGTGCAAAAATGGTGAACACCGCATTCTTACGGACGTCTACTACATACCACAACTGCGTAGCAACATTGTTAGCCTCGGCCAGTTGGAGGAGAATGGGTGCTGCATGGTACTCGAAGACAATCACCTATGCATCTTTGATCGCAGCAAGAAGTTGTTGGCCAAGGCCAGGAGGTCCAGAAACTGACTCTGTATCGTCAACCTGAATATTGTCGAACCAGTGCGCCTACAGACAAGCATAAAGGAGGATGCTTGGTTATGGCATGCTCGCTGTGGCCACTTGAATTTCCAAGCACTGCGAAATCTAGCTAACAAAGCCATGGTAGTGGGGCTGCAGCACCTAGATCACATTGATCAAGTGTGTGATGGCTGCCTCGTCAGGAAACAACGCCGTGCACCTTTCCCTCTTGAAGCAAGCTACCGAGCAAATAGACCTCTGGAGCTGATCCATGGTGACTTATGTGGGCCAATTTCACCGCCAACAGCGAGAGGTAATAGATACTTTCTTCTATTAGTTGATGATTTCAGCAGGTATATGTGGATCTCACTGCTGAAAACAAAAGATGAGGCACTGGAGGCCCTGAAAAAAATCAAGACGGTAGCTGAGAAAGAGGTGGACTTGAAGCTCAAATCCCTCCGGACTAATAGCGGGGGAGAGTCCACGTCAAAAGAGGTTGAAGCTTTCTGTGACAAGCATGGAATCAAGCACTTCCTCACCGCACCATACTCCCCCCAGCAAAACGGTGTGGTTGAGCGAAGAAATCAGACAGTGGTGGCAATGGCACGGAGCCTGTTGAAGAGCAAGAACATGCCTGGCTGCTTCTGGGGTGAGGCAGTGACCACGGCGGTTTATCTGCTGAATCGCGCACCGACTAAAAGCGTTGTTGGGAAAACGCCCTACGAAGTTTGGTTTCAGAGGAAGCCCAAGGTGCATCACTTGAGAACATTCGGTTGCCTCACCCATGTCAAGCCAGTAACTCCATTCCCCAAGAAGCTTGCAGACCGAAGCATGCCCATGGTGTTGCTGGGATATCAACAGGGCTCCAAAGCCTACCGCGTGTATAATCCGGTAACAAAGAAGATCCATGTAACACGAGATGTCGTGTTCCAAGAAGACAAGCAATGGGATTGGAACCTAGTACCAGGCAGAGATGCAAGGAGGGAAGGTAATTCTTCATAATTGAGAATTTTCCTCCTCAGCCCGCTACAGGAACACATGATGGTGACGAGGAGTCAGAACCAGCCACACCACAGGTGGCTGTAGTGCCTGCTGGGGAGGGAGTGCACGGAGCCGCACTCCTAGGGTCGCCGGCGGGATCGATGGTGGGCGCGAACAACCCGACCGTGACACCCACGTCGACTGACACAGCAGCCTCTCCAAGCTCTAGTGGCACGACAGGAACTGGACCTCGAGGCTATAGATCTCTCCAAGATATATATGATACATCGACATCCATTGATCTTGAAGACGAAGTTGGGCTATGCCTTCTAGGAGCTGAGGAGCCTACAAGCTATGAAGAGGCAAAGAAGCACGCGAGCTGGAGGCGTGCAATGGAAGCTGAATTGGAGGCTATACACCAAAATAGTACTTGGGAGATGGTGGATCTTCCAGATGGCCACAGACCAATAGGCCTAAAATGGGTCTTCAAGATCAAGAAGGACTCCGAAGGAGCGGTGGTGAAACACAAAGCAAGACTGGTGGCTAAAGGCTATGTGCAGCGCAAAGGAGTGGATTTTGATGAAGTCTTTGCACCCGTGGCGAGGCTCGAAACAGTGCGGCTGCTCTTAGCCCTGGCTGCACAGGAAGGGTGGCATGTGCATCACATGGATGTTAAATCAGCCTTTCTAAATGGAGAATTGGAAGAGGAGGTCTATGTCTTCCAACCACCTGGGTACGAAGTGGAGGACAATGAGCATAAGGTTTTCAAGCTGAAAAAAGCCTTGTATGGTCTTCGTCAAGCCCCCCGAGCATGGAACTCCAAGCTAGACAGGAGCCTCACATCACTCGGATTTGAGAGAAGCCCACTCGAGCACACGGTTTACAAAAGGTGTACTGGGGAATCGAAGCTTCTAATTGGGGTTTATGTGGATGATCTGATTATAACCGGGTCTGATGACAAGGAGATTGGCAAATTCAAGAAACAAACGATGGAGTTGTTCCACATGAGTGACCTAGGGTTACTCTCGTATTATCTGGGGATTGAGGTGTCACAAGCACCCTCTGGGATCACCATGTGCCAAGCAGGGTATGCAAAGAAAATCCTTGAGAGAACCGGAATGTCTGATTGCAATCCCTGCCAAGCCCCCATGGAACCAAGGACCAAGTTGAGCAAGCTCAGTGAAGAACCTCCGGTTGATGCAACCTACTACCGCAGCATTGTAGGAAGCCTCAGATACCTGGTGAACACTAGGCCAGACATCGCTTACTCGGTTGGGATCATAAGTCGATTCATGGAGAAGCCGACCACTCAACACATGGCCGCGATGAAGCAGATTCTCAGGTACATACGTGGCACACTTGATCTGGGCTGTATTTATACCAAGAAGGAGGAAATGGCGAAGTTAGTCAGGTATAGTGACAGCGACCTTGCCGACGATATAGATGACCGGAAGAGTGCCACAGGTGCTGCCTACTTCTACGGTGGGAACCTGATCACTTGGGTCTCTCAGAAACAGAAGGTAGTGGCCCTTTCCTCTTGCGAAGCGGAATACATTGCAGCTGCGACTACAGCGTGTCTAGGCACATGGCTGAGTCGCCTCTTGGCGGATCTTAGAAAAGAAAAAGAAGAGGCAGTGGTCTTGAGGATTGACAACAAATCCGCGATATTGCTTTGCAAGAATCCGGTATACCACGACCGGAGTAAGCATATCGACACCCGTTATCACTATATCTGGGAGAACGTGGAGAATGGGAGAATCATAGTTGAGCACGTCGCGTCAGAAGAGCAGCTAGCTGACATCTTAACTAAGCCACTCGGTCGTGTGAAGTTCATAGAGTTGCGAAGCAAGATTGGACTGCAGACTGTGAAAAGAAGGGAAGAACAAGATTAAGGGGGAGATTATTGCAAATAATCTTGTTAATGTTATTTGTTTTTGTATTTGTTTTGATTTGGTCGTTTGTTTGACCTATTCTCTAGATTACCTATTCTCAAGCTTACCTATTCCTTAGGAATAACGTTGCTAAAAGATAGGCAAACATAGCTTGCACTTTGACATGTATAAAAAGGGACCATCAGTACCCAATAAAATTAACTTCAAGGCAAGCACTTGTAGCAACGAAAACTGAGAAGGAATCCTATTCTTCTTCCTCGACTACAGTGAGTTTTCTTGTAGTTCCAAATGAGTGTGTGAGAGAGTCTGAGAGAGTTCCAGGGCCAACATATTTACTGTCGGTTTGGCAGTACTCATTGACATATTACAGGCATAGAAACATTTTGACATTGTTATGTTAATTGTAAAAAATTTAAATTTATCGTGTGCTTCCCAAAATAAAACTATCAGTCTCTATTTTTTTCTTGTATTTTCTCATCGATTATTGATGACATTCAGGTTGAGATCGTACAAATGAACACTCAGAAAATCTTCAACAACAAACGAAACGAATTAATTAGGTTAATTAGACCAAGCTAAATTCTGTTGTAGAATAAACCAAGATACGTGCCAATTAGCTTGTCTCTATAGGACAAAATTCCATATAAGCAAATTAATTACCTTTGTCTAAGATTCTACAAAGCTGAGAGCGGCAGCACTGAGAAAGAAATGCAAGTCTTCTCACGTCTCAGGTGTCGGTCGTCGGTGGATGCTTTGCTGTCAAAACCCAACATCTCCAGATCTCTCGCTCTCCATCTATATAAACCTCCCTTTGCTTCCCATTAAGCAAACTTCAGTTCACTCAGTTTTAGTTACCACATCATGGGTAACAACTTTCTTCTCCTTCTCAAAGCTTTGTTCGTCATCGCTGCTGCCTTCAACAGAGAGACCTCTGCAGAGAGTTTCTCAAGCGACTTTGATGTAACCGGTGGGAAGGCTAGCGTGCAGGATGGCGGGAACCAGGTGCAGCTGACTCTCGACCAGTCTGGTGGGTCCCAAGTGCAGTCAAAGCAGCAGTATCTTTATGGGAGGTTTGATATGAGGATTAAGGTTGTCCCGGGCTACTCCGCTGGAGTCGTCACCACCTTCTTCGTATGTATCATCCCTACACGATAAACTAGCTATATATGTAAAAGCAAACCTTCTTTATTAGACAGCTTATGATGTAAGAAAGAAGTTAATAGTACTTACAACAATATATCACTTCAAATTCTCTTGTTTTGCACTCATCTAGGATTAGAGGGTTTTTAAAGCACTAGCTATATAGTGAACAGGATGTATAGGATTCTGGTTTTCATTCTTACAGGGTAAATGTTAACTAACTACAAATCCCATGGTATACTGAGAGAAAGATGGGTGAGAGGTTTTTTTTAGCAAATTGCTATAAAAAATTTTAGTCTTTAATACTTTCTATATTTTGCTTATTGTTCAAAATTATTAAAAAGTATATACGTTGGTACTACTCTTCGTGTGCCATACAAGTGTTGATGTGCATAGTCAAAATGAATGTGCTTAAGTAATTGCGATCCATATTTTCATACACTTAACTGGAATTGTAAATAATTTATGGATGCATGCAGCTTCAATCCCCTCGGCCGACAAACGATGAGATGGATTTCGAGCTGTTAGGGAATGTGACTGGAGAGCCTTACCTATTGCACACCAATGTTTGGACTAATGGAGTAGGTAACAGAGAGGAGCAAATCAATCTGTGGTTTGATCCTAGAGCCGACTTTCATACTTACACCTTCGTTTGGAATTCTCACAATATAATGTAAGTAGTAATATTTCACGAAAAAGTATCCAAGTTATCCGGATCAATATATCACTAATTATTTCTCGAGGGCGTTTGATTAACTTTTGGATCAATGTGCTAATTTAGATATGTAAAATTTTAGGGCTCTAATATAAAATTAGCAAAGATTAAACCCTAAATTGTTCAGTTGATGTCATATATACATGCACATCCCTTTTGCAGATGGTTGGTTGACGATACACCCGTCAGAGTATTCATGAACGCCCCGCAACAAGGAGTCCCATACTTGAGCAAACAATTTTTGAATGCCTACGCTGCCCTCTGGAACGGTGACGAATGGGCGACGAGGAGAGGACAGGTCAAGATTGATTGGAGCAAAGCACCCTTCATAGGAACCTACCGCGATTACAATTCTGACGCGTGCGTGAACTCCGGTGGTGGCACCCAGTGCTCGCGAAATCGAGGGCAATGGTGGGATATGACTCTTGATGCTGCACAATTAGCAAAGCTGAGGTGGGTGAGGAAAAACTACATGGTCTACGACTACTGTCAGGACACCGCAAAATACCCAAAAGGGTTTCCTCCAGAGTGCTCCATTAATGTGTAACATGTTTATGAAAGTGACTCAGCGAAAGCTAGGCATGCAACTTGCATAAAGCAAAGAAAGGAATAGAAGAAAAAAATGTGACAACTAATAATGAATAAAGAATAAATGTGGTTTTGGATACGTGTATATGTTGAGCATTTGCATGGATCCTTGGTATCCGAGAAAGTATTAGAGAGAGAGACGGCTGAATATGATTGGCTTGCCTAACCCTAGCACGAGCTGAAGATTGTATATATATAAAGGATATTACAGATTTATATAATGACCCTCTATACAATGATATCATACAGGTTTAGTACAATTTCACTATTAACCCCCCACTCCTCCTCAATCGGGAGGGGGTGGAAGACACACGGACAGATTGGTCTTCAAGAAAAGAAAACACTGAGCAGATAATCCCTTGGTGAAAATATCCGCAAGCTGAATCTGTGTATGAACATATCGAACAACTAAATCTCCAGGAGCAAATCTCTCTCGAACAAAGTGATAGTTAACCTTGATGTGTTTGCTACGATCATGTAGAACAGGATTCGCCGTGATGTAGGTGGAACTAACATTGTCATAGAAGAGAGTCACGGGATGGCGAAGAACAAACCCAAGCTCAACCAAGAGGTGCCGAATCCATAGTGTGTCAGCCACTATGTATGCGAGGGTGCAATATTCAGCCTCCGTTGATGATTTTGAAACGGTAGGTTGCTTTTTGAAGAGCCAAGAAATAAGATTTGGGCCAAAGAAGATTGCATAACCGGAGGTGGAGCGTGAGCTGTCAGGACAACAGGCCCAATCAGCATCAGAATAGGCTACGACAATGGTCGGTCTGATGGTCTTGCAAAAGGGTAAGACCATGATCAGCTATGCTCTGCAAAGTACCGGTAGATTCTTTTAATAGCAAGAAGATGAGTACTACAAGGAGCATGCATAAATTGAGACACAATGTGAATAGCAAAGACAATATTAGGCCTCATAATTTTAAGATATTGTAAAGCACCGACTATGCCCCTATATACAGTGGGATCTGCTAGTAACTCACCATCAGTAAGGGACAAAGTAGATTTAGCGGCAATCGGCGTATGCAAAAGAGTAAGAATATGAAAATGAAATTTACGTAAGAGGTCGTGAACATATTTATGTTGAGCTAAAAATAGAATATTAGGGTGACGAGTGACTTGATTACCCAAAAAAATAGTGAATATCACCAAGATCCTTCATAGCAAATTGAGAATACAACAATTGAATAAAGCGATAAATGAGAGTAGAGGAGTTGCCTGTAAGAACAATGTCATCAACATAAAGAAGAATAACATCAAATCCCCTATGATAAACAAACATGGAAGAATTAGTTTTGCTGTAACAGAAACCAAGTGAGAGAAGAAAACTGCTAAAGCGATGAAACCAAGCACGAGGAGCCTGTTTGAGGCCATAAATAGCCATTTTAAGTTTACAAACATGATGTGGAAACTGTGGATGAACAAAGCCGGGAGGTGTTTCATGTACACCTCTTTAGTATGAAGACTATGCATAAAAGCATTTTTAACATCGAGTTGACAAATAACCCAAACAAAGGAAATAGCCGAAGAGAACACAAGACAAATAGTAGTAGGTTTGATAACGACTGAGAGTTTCATGAAAGTCAATGCCAGCTTGCTAATGAAAGTCCTGAGCAACCAAATGAGCATTGTACCACTCAATAGAACCATCTGAGTTATATTTAATCCTGTAAACCCACTCACAACCAACTAAATTTTTCTGTTCATCAAACGAAACAAGTGCCATGTGTTATTATTGATGAGTGCATTAAATTCATTTGCCATTGCATTTTGCCAATTTAAATCTTTTGAGGCTTGTGTGAAATTAGTCGGTTTACAGGCAACAAGAGTTGTATGGAGAGACAAGAGATGACACGATTTGACAATGCTTGACTTTGATTGAGTCTGCAAAGGATGTGAATATTGAGGGAGAGTGGAAGGAGGAATTGTGATGGGAAGAAGTGGCACTGACGGAGCAGCCACAGGCAAGCACCAGGCTCAGTCACTGGTGTACCAGGCGTGATCATTGGTGCACTGGCTGTTGTTTGGGTGCCCGTTTGTGCACTTACGCTGCCTGGGCAGTCGTTGGTGAACTGGCAGTGGCCTAGGTGGCTGCTGGTGCACTGGTCGCGTACTGGGTGCACAGTGGCTGAGGAGAATTGACCACAGTGGCCACAAAGCACGCTGTTGAGGAGATCGACAGCAGCATATTATGCGCAGCAATGAGAGAGATAGATGGTAAGCTCTCAGGCATTGGAGCTGGTGAACAAGAGTCCACCAAAGAAGAGGATATAGATGCCACAATGGTGATGTGCGGTGACAAGGAGGGCGTAGAGAAAGAGGACTCGAGAGGAGAACATGATGAAGTTAAAAGCGAGCTCATGACAAACATGAGAGGAGACGAGCATGTGACATTGGAATGACAATAGAGGGATAAGGAAAAAATTGTCTCATGAAAATGAACATGACGACTAACATAGACACGACCGGAAACAGAATCATAGCAATGATATCCTTTATAATGAGGAGCATGTCCTAAAAATATACAACGGGATCGAGGTTGAAACTTATTGGAAACATGAGTCGAAAGATTTGGAAAGCACTCACAGCCAAAAACACGAAGAAAATCATAATCAGTTATCCTTTTAAAAAGTCTTTGATATGGTGAGATGCTGTCTAAAAGAGGAGTAGGTAAACACTTTATCACAAACACAGCCGTATATACAACATCAACCCAAAATTGAGATAGCAACTGAGCATCAATCAAAAAAGTATGTGCCATCTCAAGAATGTGGCAATGTTTGCACTCTGCTACACCCATTTTTTGTGGCGTGTCGGGGCATGACTTTCAAAATAAATTCCATGCATCAGAAAATATTATTTGAAAGCATTGTTGTCAAATTCTTTGCCATCATCACTCTGAAACATCAGAATTTTGAAGGAAAACATACCCTCCAAAATTTGAAACATACAAAAGTGAGTAAAAATTTCAGATTTGTTTTTCATAGGATATAGCCAAGTAAAATTGGTGCAATCATCAATAAAAGAAACATAATATCAAAAACCTAAATTTGATGAAACAGATGATTGCCAAACATCAGAATGAATCAAATATAATGGAGTACTATAGGAGTGCTCAACATAACAAAAGGGTAATCAATGCAATTTTTCAAGTTTACCTGAAACACACTATTCTCAAAAGTATTTGCTATCATGGCTTTATTTGACCTAAGCTGATGAAAGACTCGACAACCACAATGATCTAAACAACAATGCCAAGTGTCTACTATATCAGTCAGGGAAACGAGAGCTGCGGCACAATCAGAAAGGATGGAGGAGTAAAGAGGGTAGTCACCGTTTGTACTAGAACCCCGAAGAAGAATCTTCCCCGTAGTTTTGTCCTTAACATGCACAGAAGAGGAGTCAAAATTAACCACACAAATATTATCATCACATAAGCATTTAACGGATATTAAATTGTATTTTAAATTAGGAACATGAAACACAGAGTTAAGAATGATTGATTTGGCAGAAGAATTTAATTTCACATCACTAATATTAGCAATAGGCAAAGGATTATCATTTCCTACTAGGACTTTTGTTTGACCAGTATAAGGAGAGGAGCAAGATAACATACCCTCAAATGGTGTCATATGAGGAGACGCTGCTGAATCTGGATACCACAAGGCCTCATTAGCATCACCATGAGACATAGTAGCAAAGGATATAGTAGTGTGAGGATGAGACACAAAATTATGAGAACCTCCTAGAGAAACAAATCGAGAACAAACAAGAGCTGTGTGACCTGGACTAAAACAAAGTTGACAAACAGCTATAGATGGACAAGAGCCCAATATCCCATCAAAATTGAAGTTATTAGCAAATCTGAAAGAATAAGATGTATCGGTGTCAACAATATCTCAACAATTAAAGGAGAGATTACCATTCACATTATTTAGTTGAGGGCCCCGAGTTTGAGCAGGATATTGTTGATTACCATAAAAACAATGCTCACCATTAGACGTGTGACCTCGACCACCACGAAAACTGTGCTGGCGGCCACTACGCCACTGCCCACGGTTGCGCCAGCCTTGTGCGGTTTGCTCTGGCTGTTGGGCACACGCATGTGGGCATGTCGGAATCAGCAGGGAAGCTGGTTGTTGCTGAGGATCCGAGCCACCACCAGGATTTGTGACGGCAGTGACAAGAGCTTGATGAACATTGGAATCGCACTCCTTCAAGTAACGAACATGTTTTTCATGGAGAATCAACTTGGAGCAGAGATCATCAAAAGTGATAGAGTTACCAAAACAAGTCACCACCATAATGAGAGATTCGTAGTCACTATTCAATCCAAAGAGAAAGTGTTGCATGAGCTCTTGATCACTCAAAGGAGAATTAATCGCAATGAGGGAGTCTGCAACAATTTTGATCTTGTGTAAATCGAGCTCCATGGATTTAGTTTCACCCTTCTTGATAGTGATAATGGTGCGTTTCAATTCCATAATTCGAGTAAGACCACTCGTCAAGAATCAACTTTGAAGGCAATCCCAAATCTGAAAGGAGTGTGCAAGATCATGAACTTCAACTAAAACTTCTCGAGATAAAGTAGCGAAAAGCCATGAGCAAAGTCTTTGATCTATCTGAATCCATGATCTGTAATGAGGATTGAGTTGAGCACTGTCACTATACATCTGCAGAGAAGGACATGATCCATCGACAAAGCCAAGTAAATTATGAGAAATCAATAACGTGGTGAACTGTGTCTTCTAGGTTAAACAGTCTTCAACCGTTGTCAATTTTACCATGACTAGATTCATCACGTTTGGTGCAGTCAAGGCTGAAGGAAAGAAAGAGCCAGAAGGTGGTAGCAAGGGAAGAAAACCACTACCGTTAAGAAAACAAAATTATGATGAAAACTGCCTAATAAAATTCAATCCATGAAGCCCCAATGCTATCTGATCGATGCCCATTGATTATGTGATCGGCGGAAACAAGGCACAAGTGATCACGAGCTACGGTTGAGTCTAAATAGGGGCTGTCAAAGTCAAAAAAATCTGCTGCTGATGTAAAATAGAGAATAAGCGATTAGTTTCGCCAATGGAAGGTGTGGTTGGAGTCGACATAGTAGTTATCATCGACGAGGGATGTGTAATCTCTAATAAGACATAGGAGATCGAAGGGATTGCAATCGAACTCGAAGTCATTGTCGAACTAGAGCAAAACAGGGGATTGGCGAAGTTGGGATTCGCTGCCGAACTCAAAGAAAACAAGGGAGACGTTGTCGAACTTGGATAAAATAGGGAAGTTACTGAACTTGAAGAAAACAGGGGAGTTGCTGTCAATGTCAGAGGAAGTGGCATGGTGGAGATGGTTGAACTCGAATTCACAAGAACTGTTGAGGTGTTGGTGAACGAACTCGAAGACGAATGCGAAGAGGATCTTGAAGCCATGATTCGTTGAACGTAAGAGAAAGAATGAATAGTGCTCTCGGGCGAACAGTATTCGTAGTGATGAACAGTGCTCTATAGTTCCACAGCTATGAACAGATTGTTAGGGTTTCACTAGTGCTCTGATAGCATGAGAAAGTATTAGAGAAAGAGAGAGATGACTGAATATGATCAGTTTGCCTAACCCTGGCATGAGCCGATGATTGTATATATATAAAGGATATTACAGATTTATATAAAGACCCTCTATACAATGATATCATATAGATTTAGTACAATTGCACTATTAGTATCTAACTCCTTTAAATAGAATAGGATCAGTTAAAAATGTTGACCCATCAATCAAATACCCCAAGAGGCTACGTGGGACCCACCAAGGACAAAAAGTTCATCCAGCATGATCATTAGAGCCACCAAAGGTCAAACGAGTCTACAATTGGCTAAGGGGACGAGTCTACAAAGCCCTAAGTCAAAACTAGATACAAATCAGCTTAGAAAAATGGCTAAATCCCACTAGCTCGACATTAAAACATATTACGTACATATGCAGGGTTAAATCCTCACACAGGCTACCAATCTTGCGTATACGCGAGGTTAAGGCCAATGTTGTGTAAAAAATAGTGTGTTGCAAGTGCACAAGAAAATATAGATTGTTAAATGTCATATCACAAGGAAGGGGTTTTCTCTTTAAAATAAAAATTTTCCCTTTTAAAAAGGCTAATTGAAAAGAGGTTATGGAAAATAGATTAAAAATAGATTTTTTGCTTTTTGTTGTTTGAAAGATAAAGAAAAAGAAAACAAGAAAGAGGGAGTGAAGAAAGAAACAAATTATATAAAGAAAACAAGAAAAAGGAAGAAAGGGAAAGGAAAAGTAAATGCAAGAATGAAGAAAATGAAAACAAAGAGAAGGAAGGAAAGAAAAATAGAGAAAATAAAGAAAAGAGACCAGAGTTAAATGCATAAATTAAAGAGAACACAAAATAAAAGCAAAGAGAACAAGAGAGGAAACAAGAGAATTAAACTAGGTAATTATGATAGATTCCACTAGACAACTTATTATTAGATCTAGAATTATTCTCTTTTTCGTTTATTACTTCTACAATTAACAAGCATAAACTATCAATCTATTTAAAGAAAGTTTAGTTTATCAAATTAAATTCTAAAAGTAAATCTAGATTTGAAGGAAAGAAATAACCAAATTAAAAAGCAATTTTAGAATAATTAAAAAGCATTAGCTGTCAATCTATTTAAAGAAATTATAACCTATCAATTTACATTATTCTACCAATTATTAATTAATTGATTACTCTAGCATTAACAATTAAAGCGTAAAGAGAGCAATTCTACATCTAATAAGTAAATTATATTAGCTTCATCTAATCCTAATTTGCCTAAGATAACTAGCCAAACATATTAATTCCTAAATTATATGAAAAAAAAGAACACATGAATAAAAGCAAGAAATTAAACTAATTAATCTACTCCTAAAATATGACCCAAAAAAATAAGAATTAAAAGATAAGGAAAATAAAAACTCACATTGAGAGGGGTTGGCCTGTCTTGTAGACACAACTCATCATTAGCAAAAGTTAAAAGAGAAAAATTAAAAGGAGGAAAAATTATTACTTTTAATGCAAAAACTAAAGTTACAAATCTAGAGGGCAACAAAAGAGAAGTCCTCCTTCCCGAAATAGGATTACAAAATTTTTCAATCCCCTCACTAACAAATCTCACCCCTATTTATCGAGAAAAAACTAGGGTTTATAGCAGATAATTTCAGCTATTGGATCTCTCTAATCAACCTCCACCCCTAGATTGTAATGCATTGGACAAATGTTAAGTGGGTATCGATGCCAGCATCGATACAGGTATTGATTATGGTATCTATATGAGGATGGATAGGCCTGTCAATACTAATTGTCTCCATTTTTAAGTTTGGATGAATTCTTTTCATTGAGCTCTAAAATTTGTTGAGTGGACGTCTTTGTTGGCTTCCTTTTCGAGCTTCTCTTAGGTTTCTTTTTGTGCTTTTCAATCAATTATTTTTTAAAATTTTTCTCATTATCATTACGCCTACAAAATGATAACAAAACATAGGATTAATTTTTATTCATAAAAATTTATTTGAAAGAGATGTATAAGAATGCAATAAAATATGTTAATCGACTACCCACACATCTAAACTTTGCTAGTCCTCTAGCAAATACATAGAATGAATCATGGCTGCATTTAACGTATGTAGCAAGCATTTAAACCTCTAGGTTGCCCTAGAGGACAAATTGTTGTCTAGTGAGAGTTTGCAGTGAATAAACCCATAAAATTCGGTCACTTTGCCCAATTGAAGAAGTCAATATTTATTTGCTAGATATTTTTAAACTATCTAATTAAAACTAGTATTTACTGATGAAAATAATTTTATGGAAAACTCCAAAGTAAAATTCTTATAAAATCTTTTCATTGTAGTTATCCAAATCTAATTTCAACTAAGAAACTTTATTTTAAAATTTTGAAAAGAACATGCTAACTTTTTACTTCAATCAAATTTTTATTCCCTTGAGAGAGAGAGAGAGGGAGAGAGAGAGAGTATGTGTGTGTAACCTAAGTCGATTGAGAAATTAAGCCTGAGGATGACCTAAGCTCAACTAGGCTGGGATCCATTGGCCCAAAGCTCATTACATGATCACTTAGAAAAGTCCAATAAGTGGAAAAAATAACAAAGAATGAATATGCGCGCATGTGTGTGGATTCTTTGGTGCTTTTTTGTACTTTATTGGGCTTTTCTAAGTGATCATGTAACGAGTTTTTAGGTCAAAGGATTCTAGCCTAGTTGAGCTTAGGCCA
>JBAKGM010000200.1:9183757-9196690 GCA_037177215.1 Asparagus racemosus | reverse complement strand
GGCCTTGCGCATGTATCTTTCATGTGTGTTACTAGGGAGCAGCCCTGATCCCATAGTTGCGGCCTCACAACTACACATATAGGTGAATCCTAATAAGGATGCGAGCAAGTAAGCATCCTGCCTCATGGAAGGAAGCTATAAATATTTAGCACATTTTAATTCCAAAAATATTTAACACGTTTTAATTATTCCAATTAACAGTTCATGATTTATAAGAATTTTGGAATTGGATTCCATTACTTTTCCCGATGTTATTGTTTTCCATTTTTGTTATCTCCTAAGTCCTGGTTTGGCTCATGAATATAGTTAAACGTTTCCTGCTCAATGAATTTCCTGTGCATGTAGAACTTTGTGAAGTTTGATTTGTACTCTCAATTTTGGCTCGTAAATCTAGTTTGTGAAAATGATTGTTTTCAAACATGATCCCTTCTTATCTAATAATACTTGTGTTATTCAGCAATAAAGACAGCAGGTTCGTGTTGAGCACAGTTGTTGTCAATTATAATTCAAGTTTTTTCCCCCATTATTATTATTCTATATATGAAAACTCTTTGAAGATATATCTAGTTATGCTCATATTCACGGCTCCACGGTTCATCCCCTATCCACAGTAGCCCCAGGAGTTCCAATGAGACTAGCAACCTTGCTAATGACGTTAGCAGACCAATTACCAAAAGTACATCATGTGGCTATTATCTAAGAAATTTTATTTGCATGAAGATCACATGATCTGGAGCTAATAAAATTTTCATTTATGAATAGGTATTATCTGGTTATTATTGTGAAAGTCTTAGAGAGAGAGACGGCTGAATATGATCAGCTTGCCTAACCCTAACATGAGTCGATGATTGTATATATATAAAAGATATTACAGATTTATATAAGAACTCTTTATACAATGTTATCATATAGGTTTAGTACAATTGCACTATTACCCCCCCCCCACCCCCCCCCCCATTCGGGACGGGGTGGAAGACACACGGACAAATTGGTCTTCAAGAAAAGAAAACACTGAGCAGATAACCCCTTGGTGAAAATATCCGCAAGCTAAAGTCGTGTAGGAACATATTGAACAACTAATTCTCCATGAGCAACTCTCTCTCGAACAAAGTGATAGTCAACCTTGATGTGTTTGCTACGATCATGTAAAACAGGATTCGCCGTGATGTAGGTAGCGCTAACATTGTCACAGAAGAGAGTCACGAGATGGGGAAGAACAACCCCAAGCTCAACCAAGAGGTGCCGAATCGATAGTGTCTCAGCCACCGTGTATGCGAGAGAGCGATATTCAGCCTCTGTTGATGATTTCAACACAGTAGGTTGTTTTTTGGAGTGCCAAGAAGTAAGATTTGGGCTAAAAAAGATCGCATAACTAGCGGTGGAGCGTGAGCTATCAGGACAACCGGCTAAATCAGCATCAGAATAGGCGACCACAATGGTCAGTCTGATGGCCTTGCGAAGGGTGAGACCATGATCAGCTGTGCCCTGTAAGTACCTATAGATTCTTTTAACAGCAAGAAAATGAGTATTACAAAGAGCATGCATAAACTGAGAAACAACATGAATAGCAAAGGCAATATCAGGCCTTGTAATTGTAAGATATTGTAAAGCGCTGACCATGCTCCTATATACAGTAGGATCTGCTAAGAACTCACCATCAATAAGGGAAAAAGTAGATTTAGCAGCAATCGGCATACGCAAAGAAGTACGAGTATGAAGATGAAATTTACGTAACAGGTCCTGAACATATTTATGTTGAGACAAAAATAGAATATCAGGGTGACGAGTGATATGAATACCCAAAAATAGTGAATATCACCAAGATCCTTCATAGCAAATTTAGCAGACCACAATCGAATAAAGCGATAAATGAGAGTAGAGGAGTTGCCTGTAAGAACAATGTCATCAACATATAAAAGTAGAAGAATAACATCAGAACCCCTACGATAATAAACATGGAAGAATTAGTTTTGCTGCAATGGAAACCAAGTGAGAGAAGAAAACTACTGAAGCGATGAAACCAAACACGAGGAGCTTGTTTGAGACCATAAATAGCCTTTTTAAGTTTGCAAACATGATGTGGAAATTGTGGATGAACAAAACTGGGAGGTTGTTTCATGTACACCTCTTCGATAAGAAGACCTTGCAAAAAAGCATTCTTAACATAGAGTTGACGAATAACCCAACCAAAGAAAATGGTCAAAGAGAGCACAAGGTGAATAGTATTAGGTTTGACAACAGGACTAAAAATTTCATGGAAAGTCAATGCCAGCTTGCTGATGAAAGCCCTGAGCAGCCAAACGAGCTTTGTACCACTCAATAGAACTATGCGAGTTATACTTAATCTTGTAAACCCACTTACAACCAGTCAAATTTTTCCGTTCATCACACGGAACCAAGTGTCACATGTTATTATTGGTGAGTGCATTAAATTCATCTGCCATTGCGTTTTGCCAATGTAAAAAATTAGTCAGTTCAGAGGCAATGACGATTGTATAGAGAGACAAGAGATGACAGAATTTGAAAATTCCCAACTTTGATCAAGTCTGCATAGGATGTGAAATTTGAGGGAGAGTGGAAGAAGATGAAGGAGGAATTGCGTTGGGAAGAAGTGGCACCGACGAAGTAGCCACATGCAACACACCAAGCTCAGTTGCTGGTGCACTTGCTACGACCTGGGTTGTCGCTGGTGCATTGGCCGCAGCAGAGGAGAAGTGGTCGCAGTTGCCACGGAGTGCGCTGTTGAGGAGAACGACAGCGGCACACGATGCGTAGCGATGATGGAGACAGACGGTGACCTCTTGGCAAACATGAGAGGAGACAAGTCATGTGACGTTGGAACGACAATAGAGGAATAAGGAAAATCATAATCAGGGTTGAAAATTCGTCTCATGAAAATGAACATGATGACTAACATGGACACGACTAGAAATCGGATCAAAGCAACGATGTCTTTTATAATGAGGAGCATATCTTAGAAATATACAACATTTGGATCAAGGTTGAAACTTATTAGAAACCTAACCCGAAAGATTTGGAAAGCATTCACAGCCAAAAACACAAAGAAAATCATAATCAGGTATCCTTTTAAAAAGTCGTTGATATGGTGAGATGTTGTCTAAAAGAGAAGTAGTAAATGATATATCACAAACACACCCGTATATACAGCATCAACCCAAAATTGAGATAGCAACTGAGCATCAATCAAAAAAGTACGTGTCATCTCAATAATGTGGCGATGTTTGTGCTCCACTACACCATTTTGTTGTGGTGTGTTCGGGCACGACTTTCGAAAATAAACTCCATATGTCAAAAAATATTGTTTGAAAGCATTGTTGTCAAATCTTGGCCACCATCACTTTGAAACATCCAAATCTTGATGGAAAACATATTCTCAACCAAATTTTGAAAATTACAAAAGTGAGTAAAAACTTCAGATTTGTTTTTCATAGGATATAGCGAAGTAAAATGGGTGCAATCATCAATAAAAGAAACATAATGTCGAAAACCCAAATTTGGTAAAATAGGTGATTGCCAAACATCAGAATGAATCAAATATAACAGAGTACTATAGGAGTGCTCAACATGAGAAAGGGGTAATCGATGCGACTTTCTAAGTTTACATGAAAAACACTTATTCTCAAAAGGTTTTGCCATCACAATGGCTTTACTTGACCTCAGCTGACTACCACAATGACCTAAATAACGATGCCAAGTGTTTTCTTTATCAGTTAGGGAAACGAGAGTTGTGGCGGAATCAGACTGGATGGAGGAGTGAAGAGGATAGACATTGTTTCTATTGGAACCCCGAAGAAGAATCTTCCCCGTGGTTTTATCCTTAACATGCATAGAAGAGGAGCCAAAATTAACCACACAATTATCATCTTCATATAAGCGTTTAACGGATATTAAATTGTGTTTTAAATTAGGAACATGAAACATGGAGTTAAGATTAATTAATTTGGCAGAAGAATTTAATTTCACATCACAAATATTAGCAATAGGCAAAAGATTGCTATTTCCTACAAGGACTTTTGTTTGACCAGTATAAAGCGAGGAGCAAGATAATATACCCTCAAATAGAGTCATATGAGAAGACGCGGCTGAATCTAGATACCACAAGGCCTCATTAGCGTCACCATGAGGTGTAGCAGCAAACAATGGAGCAGTGGGAGGATGGGACATAGAATTACGAGAACCCCCTTGAGAAACAAATCGGGAACAAGCTAGAGCTGCATGACTAAGACTAAAACATAGCTGACAAACAACTGTAGATCGACAAGAGCCCAATATCCCATCAAAATTGAAGTTATTAGCAAATCTCAAAGAATAAGAAATATCGGTGTCAACAATATCTGAACAATTAAAGGAGAGATTACCATTCACATTCTTCAGTTGAGGACCCCAAGTTTGTGCACGATATTGTTAATTGCCATAAAATACACGTCCACCATTAGACGTTCGACCTCGACCACCATGAAAGCAGCGATGGCAGCCACCGCGCCACTCCCCATGGTGGTGCCAGGCCCCTGCGGTCTATTGCGGCTACTAGGCACCTGCCTGTGGGCGTGTCAGACTCGGCAAGGCAGTGGGCTACTGCTGAGGACCCGAGCCACCACCAGGATTTGTGACAACATCAACAAGAGCTTGATGAACATCGGGACTGTGCTCCTTCCAGTGATGAACACATTGTTCATGAAGAATCAACTTGGAGCGGAGATCTTCAAAAGGTTATAGAGTTGCCAAAATAAATCACTGCCATAATGAGAGATTTGTGGTCACTATTTAATCCAAAGAGAGTGTGTTGCACGAGTTCTTGATCACTCAAAGAAGAATTATATGCAGTGAGGGAGTCCGCAACAACTTTGATCTCGTGTTAATAGAGCTCCATAGATTGAGTTTCACCCTTCTTGATTGTGGTAATGGTGCGTTTCAATTCCATAATTCGAGCAAGACCACTTGTCAAGAATCAATGTTGAAGGCAATCCCCAATCTAAAAGGAGTGTGCAAGATCATGAACTTCAACTAAAACGTCTTGAGACAAAGTAGCGAAAAGCCACGAGCGAAGGCTTTGTTCTATCTGAATCCACGATATGTAATGAGGATTGAATTGAGCACCGTAAGTATACATCTGCGAAGGAGGACACGATCCATCAACAAAGCCAAGTAAGTTATGAGAAATCAATAACGCAGTGAACTATGTCTTCTAGCTTAAATAGTCTTCAACCATTGTCAATTTTACCGTAACGAGATTTGTCACATTTGGTGCAGTCAAGACTGAAGGCAAGAAAGAGCCAGAAGGTGGTAGCGAGGGAATAAGACCACCACTGTTAAGCAAATTATGATGAAAACCACCTAATAAATTCAATCCATGAAGCCCCGACGCTATTTGATCGATGCCCATTGATTGTGTGACTGGAGGAAACAAGGTACGAGTGATCACGGGCTACAGTTGAGTCCAAACAGGGGCTGTCGAAGTCAGAAAATATGTTGCTGATGTAAAACAAAGAACAAGGGATTAGTTTCACCACTGGAAGGTGGGGTTGGAGTCGACATAGTAGTTGTCGTCAACGAGGGATGTGTAATCTCTAAGAAGACATAGGAGATCGAAGGGATTGTAGTCAAACTCAAAGTCGTTGTCAAACTAGAGGAAAACAGGGGATTGGCGAAGTTGGGATTCACTGTCGAACTCGAAGAAAATAGGGGAGTCGCTGTCGAACTCGAAGAAGACAAGAAAGTTGCCAAACTTGAAGAAAACAGGCGAGTTGATGTCGAGGTCAAAAGAAGTGGTAAGGTGGAGATGGTTGAATTTGCTGTCAAGGTTAGAGGAAGCGGCAAGGTGGAGATGGCTGAACTCGAATTCACGGGAACTGTCGAGGTGTTGGTGGCCGAACTCGAAGATGAACTCAAAGAGAAATTTGAAGCCATGATTCGTCGAACATAAGAGAAAGATTGCTTGGGTTTCACTGGTGCTCTGATACTATGTGAAAGTATACGAGAGAGAGATGGCTGAATATGATCGGTTTGCCTAACCCTAGCATGAGGCGATGATTGTATATATATATATATATAAGATATTACAGATTTACATAAAGACCCTCAATACAATGATATCATACAGGTTTAGTACAATTGCACTATTAATTATCTAGGAAAATTGATTTGTATGGATAGCGTTGTTTTACTTTAGGAAGCTAATGCTCAATGCCTACTGTAACAGGATGCAACTGCCCGAAGAGTGAGTTCAGAGACAAAATCAATTTAAACTAGTGTTGCTGAAATCGTTCGCTGCAAATAGATTTTATAGGATGATTTGCATGATTCTCTTGTTGGTTGATAATAGATTAATTTACTGCCTTCATGTCAATTCCCCTCAGGAATCAGAGGCTTCAGGTCTAAATTTTGGATGTTCAAATGTTATCGGATTTAATTGGAGCAATCCATGAGTGTGTATAGTGATCCTAAATTTTCATCATATTGGGGTCATATCTTCATTGGAGGACATATGACCAAATTTATTTTGATTTCCAGTCGATACCATCGCTATGGATTCTTGTGAAGTGTGATGATTTTATCTTTACATTTATTTGATTTTTTTATTGGTCTTTTTTTTTGTACAAATTTTACATTCTTGCTACTCTTGTACTGACCCATTTGTCTTTTGATTTCAGGATATAAACATTTCCTTGAAGTAAGTTGCAGAGGTCATGCATTGCTCATGGTGAGGATTTTGCTCATGGTGAGGATTTTGAAAGCTTACTTTCTTGAACGTAGGGTCTTATAGTGTCTTGGCATGTAACAGTTGTAATATATACAATTCTTGCAACATACGTACTTATGTACTTACATGTGTGTGTCTAGAAATATGCCCTTGGCTTTATATCGAAGATAAAACTAGACTAGATCATGCGCAGCTTCTTTTCGTCTATAATTCCATTGTCACCATTTTTCCAGTGAGCAGTGAGGAAATTTGGACAACCTTGCTATTGAGGGGAGCAATGGGGAATTAACTAATAAGAGAATTTGCTCTGAATGTGGTTGGATGGGCACAAAGAAGATTTGGCGTTAATTGGGATAACAGGGAGCATAAAAAAGTTTGAGATAGGCCAACTGTTATAAAATAAATCAATCAAGTTACATTATTGATAGACTCTGAAAATTATTTTGTCAATAAAATATACATGTGGCGTAAGTGATAGGACCGAGCAGATGATCAAAGCAAAATCAAGCTGTCAACTTAGCTGGCACGTCTACGCAATCCGGGTCTAAAATGAAAGGCTTCATCAAGTCGGCCGCCGAAATAGCACCCGAGTCAAAGAACGTCTTCGGGGCAAGAACATGGAATGACTACTGGTCTCATCAACAGTGCTTGCATTTAATGGTGAACAGTTTAATGCCCATGCTCTGCCACCTAAGTCACCGTCACATTTAATACATGGTCAAGTATCATGATGGCTCTCCGGCAACGACACCCACAATCCCGTTATTTTGTCATCATCGCATTAGTACAGTGAGTACAGTTCTCTACGTCCGACCAATCCACTACGGGCACGTTTAAAGTGATGGCACAATGTCAGATTAGCCAACTGGTTAAATTACCAACATGTCCTCAATAATTTCCTATAAATAACATCATCTTTGCTATTCAAAGGTTCGCACAAATAGCCCTAAAGACTACATTCTGCTTTTTTCTTCAGATTAACGGACTAAATTACTAACCTCAGCATTGGAGGGCATGCCGGAGGAAACAACCTCCGGTGCCTCTAACCTTTGTTATGTTGTGCAGGTTATTGTAACACCACACAACCTACAAGACAATTAGCCATCAAAGAAGATTAAGCTAACCCAAGATCATCCATACCTCTCCTAAGCCATTCATTCACTTTCTCACATAAATAGTTTGGCGCCCACCATGGGGCCATTTCTTCTACTCTTGAGATAATGGTTGATCCTAATCGCCCACGTATTTCAAACTTCACTCAAGGGGAATCTTCTGGTTTCAGCTATGTCACTCAAGCCTAGCTAGACGAAACCTCACAGAGGATATCAATATCGCTTCAGCAATAGTTTGCCTCCTCCGCAAACGAGCTTCTCAGCCATTTCCAACCCCATTCCTTGTCTCCTGTCACCCTGTTTCAAGAAGAGCAGCTCTAGCAACATGCAGGTAAAGATCGAGTCAAGGAGACAACCCCTCAATAGCAGCGGCATCAGACCTGCTTCGTAGTTAATCCACAATAGATCCCCCAACCTGAGATTCCTCCATATCAGATTCTTCAATATCAAACTCCCCTTTATCAAGACAGGCTAAGATCGAGCCGAGATCCTCATCGTACACCTCGTCATCCATCGCATGGTATGCAGTACACCTACACGAACCCTTTGGCAGCCAACTGAACCTCCACGTATGATAGGACTTTCAACCTGTTGGCCGACATCATTGGAGGAAGCACCCCCTTATCCGATGAGATCATGAGCGCTTTTTGCCCCAAGTTCAAAATTCCTAGCATTGAGAAATACAATGGAGAAAGCAACCCGGCCGAACATGTGCAAAACTTGTTTGACCTACTCAGCATGCAGCATGTATCATATGGAGAGCTTTCCCGATAACGCTCAGTAGTGTGGCCAAGATGTGGTGGAACTCTTTACCAAAAAGATCCATCAATAGCTATGAAGAGCTCACCTAGAAGTTCATCCACTATTTCCTAGCGGACACAATGAAGAAAGCACTCAGAAATCCAACCATGTCTGGGAGAATGACCAGCTGGGTCGTCAAGCTCAATGAGTATGATATACAGTTTGAACCTTGGACAACCATCAAAGCCTAGGTTCTTTCTGATTTCTTGGTCGAGTCATCCGCTCCAGAAGATAATTCATCGGCGCTACCCCAGGTCCCTGGCGGATAAAAAGATAAAACCTAAGAAGAACCGAACCCCTAGTTATGACCAACCAGAATTCTCTAATTGGTAGGTAGTAAGGATAGATGGCGCTTTAGGAGAGAGTGGCAGCAAGGCTGGAGTAGTGCTACGTAGCCCAGAGAGGCAAGTCTTCGAGTACTCCATCTCATTTGACTTCCCAGCCTCCAACAATGAAGCTGAGTACGAGGCCCTCCTAGCTGGTCTCAAAGCCGTCTTGGTAGCCAAAGTTAGCTCCATATTCATCATCGCTGACTCGCAACTTGTTGTCTATCAAGTGCGATGAGATTATGAAACCAAGGACCCTAGGATGGCGAAATATGTGGAGAAAGTCAAAGAGCTATTACAAAAGTTTGAAGAGTTCAAGATCGAGCAAATCCTAAGAGCCTACAATGCTCGTGCGGACATTCTTTCCAAGCTGGACTCCTCGAGCTCGGGGGCAGGAGGGGAACCAATATATATAGACACCCTCAAGCAGACTAGCATTGCTGAAATAACATGAAATTTGGTCATGAAAATGGACCACCAGGCAGATCCATGCTGGATGGACCCACACATCTAGTACCTAACAAAGGGGATCTTAGCAGAAGACCGAACAGAAGCCAGAAGTCTGAGAAATGTCTTGAAGTATGTTGTCATGAGTGACCAACTCTACCAACTATCCTACACCAGCAATAGCATAGGACCCTACTTTCGATGCCTCCAACCTAGGAGTCAGGCTACATCCTCAGAGAAATTCACGAAGGCATATGCAGAACCACATTGGTGCTAGAACCCTCATCTAGAAGGTCATTAGACAAGGATACTATTAGTCGACCATCCTAGCCAATTCAAAGAAGCTCACTGCTCGATGGAAAGCATGCCAACTATTCTCAAACATCACGAGAGCATTGACAACTGAGCTCACACCTCTCTGATCAATCTAATTCCGTTCACCCAATGGGGGCTATATCTACTGGAGCCTTTCCCAATAGCATCAGGGCAGCAAAGTTTCCTTGTGGTGGCCATCAACTACTTCACCAAACAGATAGAAGTGAAATCCTAAGTAAGGATCAGTAAGAAAGACATCACAACTTCATCTGGAGGTCAGTCATTAGTCAATTTCGTGTGCTAATTGCCATCATCACTAACAATGGCACTCAACTCGGCAGTAGAGGATTCCATGACTTTTGTGATGAATGGAAAATCTGCCTCAAGCTCGCATCAGTAGCACATCCTTAATGTAGCGGCTTAGCCATAGTGGTAAACAGGCATTAAAGAAGAGAGTAGGCAAAGAGAAAGGTGCATGGGTCGATGAGCCTCCAGGCATCCTGTGGTCATAAAGAACAACCCATAAGAACTCTACAATTGATACACCATTCTAACTGGCATATGGAGAAGAAGCAGTCATCCTAGCCGAAGTTGGTATGCCGACCATGCCCTTGCAACACTTCGACGACGAAGCTAATCAAATTAGACTCAAGAGCAGACTTGACCCTGTAGACTAAGTAAGAGAGCAAGTACGCTGATTCTCGGTCATCAACTAGCAACACATCGCCATGCACTACAATAGCCAGGTCCAACTCAAGGGATTCAAGCCGGGAGATCTAGTCCACCAAAAAGCAACTTTCAATAGAGAGGTCAACCATGAAAACTTGCCGCAAACTAGGAAGGGTCCTACAAAGTCGTGAGGGAAGTCCACCCAGGGACTTATTGGCTGCAAAATGAAAATGGGGAAGTCTTGAAGCATCCCTGGAATGTAGAACATTTGAAAAAAAAAACTTCTAGCAAATGTAATTGTAAGACTCCCTTATTAATTAAAAGCATTTCACCTTTTGCTAAATTTGTGCACCTCATCGAAGGACCGTTGTATCTTTTCAAAGTAAAACTAAGGCACGAAGCAAGTCATTGCGACTCAATCTTCACGGACTCATTCGAGGCACAAAAAAACTTTGGTATCTTTTCAGAGTAAAACTAAGGCATGAAGGAAGTCCTTGCAACTCGGTCTTCACCGACTCGTCCAAGGCATGAAAGATCTTGGTATCTTTTTAGAGTAAACTAAGGCACAAAGGAAGCCCTTGCGACTCAGTCTTCACTAACGTGCACAATGTCAGATCAGCCAACCAGTTAAATTACCAACATATCCTCAATAACTTCCTATAAATAGCATCATCTTTGCTATTCAAAGGTACTCACAAATAACCCTAAAGACTACATTCTGATCTTCTCTTCAGATTAATAGATTAAGTTATTGACTTGAGCATCAGAAGGCAAGTCGAAGGAAACAATCTCTAGTTCCTTTACCTTTGTTACTCTGTGTAGGTTATTGTAACACCGCACAACCTTCAAAACAATCAGCCACCAAAGGAGATTAAGGGACGCCAAGATCTGTCTTATCTATTCTAAACCATCCATTAACATTCTCAGATAAACAACTATAATTATACTATATACTAAAGTTTTTTTGTAATCCTTTTCTCTTTGAACAACCCGCATAGTCGATAATTATCCACATAATAATACATGCAATCACTCTTTCGTAATGTAAAGCATTATACATGGCTGCTTTATTTTACAATTAAACATAAGCTAAATTGAACTTAAATGCCTTATAGTTTCACCAACATTCATTTAAGTGCCCTCTATTTTAAAACCAAGTAAATAAATGTTCTAAAGTTAAAAAGAACTCAGTTTCTCTACATATCCAAGAACATCACATAAGAGAGGATACTAAAATATAACTTTTAGAAAATTCAGGGTATTTAAGTGAGGCCATAGGCATTTATATGCAACATGAGGTATACAAGAGGACACCAAAGTGCAATATTTTGAAACTTTAGAGCATTTATCTACAATTTTGAAGTACAATGGGGTATTTATTTTCTCGGCTTTACAATAGAGGTTACTTAAGTGCAGGTGAAACTATAGAGACTTTAAATGCAGTTTAGTCATTAAGCATATCTCAAGCTTTATCTTCCATACAAATTCACTCAAATAGTCAAATGCATACCAAATCTTTTACCTGCTGAAATTCCTCCTCTCCTTGACTCTCACTGGCAACCCTCCTCTCATCCTCAACATCATCCCCAGCTCAAACACCCCTCTCTCTTCCACCACCTCCACCTTGAATGTCTCCATTATGCTCGCAGCCACTGCCTTCATCTGCACGTACGCCATCTCCTTCCCCAAGCAAACTCTCAGCCCAGCATGAAACACCAGATACTCGAACGCATTCCTAGCCCTAAACTCCCCTTCCTCATCAAGCCATCTCTCTGGCTTGAACTCCCGGCAGTCCTCTCCCCATATGTCCTCCTTCCTTGCCATCGCATACGCACTGTATATCGCAATCCAGCCTTTTTTTAACCGGTGTATCATCAGGAAGTATATCATCTCCTAAACATTTTTTTGGATGTAATGGTAGTGGCGGGTACAGCTGCATCGACTGTGAGATTGCTGCGTGGAGGTAGTTCATCTCTTTAAGCTCGTCAACATTTAATGTTTCTGTACTCTGAAGAGATCGCATCAATTTAATCTCGTTGTGAATCTTATTGATTGTATCTGGGGCAGAGGCGAGGTTCCAAAAGAACCAAGTGAGCGCCAACACAACCTGTGACCATGAAGTTTATGAGAATATCGCGTACTAGGTCATCAGAGAGGCTCTGATCGTTGATCAATCTAGACAGGAAGTTTCTTATATCATGAAATCTTCATGATTTAACAGATTTCATGACGAATTCATGAACAAGCGCTATCAATTCCTTCAGTCATCTCTCTGATCCAATATTTAGCAATCTCTTAACCATCCAAGTGGAAACCGGAGTCTTCATTCCTCTTTCAGTGATAATCTTCATTGCTTCACCAAATGCGTGGTAAAACCTCTCTCCGTCGCTTCCCCTCTTGCGGAGGCAATCAGGTTCGATACCCAGAACTGTAGGATCGCTAATCTGATCACGCTAAACACTAGAGGGGGGTGAATAGTGTTTTTAAAAAAGTTAAGCAAAATAGATTATAGATTGCAAATAAGATAGCAACAAACTCAGAT
>JBAKGM010000200.1:9159669-9177508 GCA_037177215.1 Asparagus racemosus | reverse complement strand
AGTTTGAGCCTCAAAATGACAATACAGTATTAATATTATTTTCATTCAATAATTGAAATTTATATTTACAATTATTAGAATAAATATAACTGGGTTTTAAAAATCATAGAAAAATATTAATAGATCAAAAGATAAAATACTCTTCTAGAACTGAAATATTTAATATTTTAAATACCAGAATATTTATTCAATTTCGTATCAAAATTTACGGGTATTACAAAATGTGTAAAATACCATCTAGTATTTTAATATAAAAAAATATACGTATTTGAAAAATATACGTATCAATGTATTTTATTATGGAAAAAATACGTATCGAAAAATCACGGGTGTTACAGTCGCTAGGTTTATCTCGCAGTTCATAACTGGCAAGTGGTCCAATATCTGTCCTTCAAATCTTTAATATTTTGATATCAGATCCCCAAATCATTGAAATTTGAAATTGGTCCCCAACTTTAAATCATTTTGAACTTAGTCTCCCTAGTCAGCAATTATTTGATTTGGAGTGAAATGTTCTTTTAATTTTAACTAATTTGAGATACTGATTCCAAAATACTTATAAGAGTTGGAAGACTAGTTTCAAAATATTAAGATTTGAGAAACTACTTCAAGTTACTTGAAAGATTTGAGGGACTAATTTCAAAATATGAAGATTTGAGGAACTAATTTTCGAACTAGGTATCTTATACATTTCTCTACCAATGAAATCACTATTAATAAATTAGCACTACTTACTTACTTTTATTGTCATTTTAGGATGAGGTCAAGGTCCCTTTGGCCCCAGTTTAGCTCCGCCACCGAACTTCAACTAGGCTAAGAATTTAAACTCCACAGCTTAATCTGATAAAGAGGAGGAAATAGAGATTTCAACTTAATGTTAAGACTTAGCTAACTTTAGAATTTAATCTGTCAAAATCTAGACATCTACTCTCATATCAATGAAATGATTTTAGGGCGAGGTCTTAATTTCTATGTCATTCTGTTTTCTGAAGAGGTGGGGGCCTGGGGGAAATCAAAATGAGCTTTGTTAATTTTGACATAAAGAGACTCCTCGTGGTTCACTCGGAAGTGTTGAAGAATATTGAAAAATAGATATAAGAAAAAACAACAAATATTTGTATTGATTTGAGACAACAACCTACCTTTACGTATAGGCATATTGCTTTGAAGAATTCAAGCCATCATTATAGTATCAATTGGAGTTTGCCAAGGGTGAAAATGGGGATTCTTCCATGTTGGGAAAAATTAAAATGAGTAATGAATTTAAATAAAAAGCTGTAGAAGTGTACAATTCATGTAGCTTACCCTAAAATTTGAGATAAAAAGATTTGTTGTTGTTGCGCATTAGATAAGTATTTTCAAGTTTCTTTTTTCTCTTTTGATATTTGAAGAGCGTTTTCATTTTTTTATTTTAAGAAGAACTATTTCCTGTGTTAAAAAATTTGAAGTTCAATCACAAAAAATATTTTCACATCCAATTTCATGCTATTTTAACTCCAGATGAAAGGCCACCAAACAATATAACCGGAAGACCGGTGCTTTTCAACGAGGAAGGGCGAAATACGGAGTAGATGGCATAAATTTTATTGGAAAAAAATAGATTTATTTGTAAATGTTGTATTTAAAAAAGTTTTAATACTTTGTAATGCAAGTGATTATGTCCTATGATTCAACGTAGTTGTCGAAGAGCACGTGGCCCGAGACCGTCAACACAATCAAAATGGAGGCAAAATGCTCGTTAGAAAGCAAATATATATAACAAAACCCACTGAGGACTGTATTAAAATATATAAGTAACTTTGTATTTACACATGTCTAAAATGTAGTGATTTAAATATTTAAAAGGAAACCGCATATGTTTAAATCAGTGGTAAAATAAAGGGTCGTCTTTAGACATGTGTAAATACGTAGTTATTTATATTTTGGACGATTATAAGATGACTCCGATAACTATTAAAATATTAAAAAAGTATCCCTTAAGTTTAGCGGTTATCAAGAAAGTCTCTCTAAACAGTGTTAATCATAATTTTCACATGGGCAGGAAACTACACAGGATATACTTTTCCCTATTAAAATTGGAGTTCAAAATTTTGGGGGGGTTTTCTTTAAAAATTTTAAAGTTTAATGTGCTTTTCTGATAACACCTAAACTTAAGAGAATTTATAATATTTTGAAAGTTATGGGATGGTTCTCTGATAATTGTCCAGTTCAGTTAAGGTGGGGTTTTCTGATATTGGGCCTGTTTATTTTATTTTATTTTATTTTTATTTTTATTTTTTGCCATCTCATAATCCTTAAATTTGGGTCGAAATTTCTTCAATCTTGAAGAGTTCTCTTCTAGCTTCCGGGTAGCGCAACCTCCCCACCTCTCATTCTTGTCCTATAGCCATTTTTTTGAGATGTTAAATTACATGCGTTTACTTCTTGATTTTGTTCAGTGTTTATGCAGAATTTTGTTGAGTTTTTCTTACTATAGAACAAATTATGTTAGTGATTGTTGGATTTTGAGAATTAATGCAATTGATTGGTAAAGAATGATTCACAGACCAATTCCAAATAGCGTCAACGATTGTTACATGTAAGTGTCTATATCAAGTTATCGGGTTTAGGAATCAATAATCTTTTTTGTAACTGAAATGTTCCGCTCTTCTTGCAGTTACCTGGGCTTTTTTGCTCTTTAAAAATGGCGCGTTCATGTATGTATCTGATGTTTATAGATTTAGATATTTTGTAAGCATTGCATGGTTTTTGCTTTGTCTCCTGCTTTCGATTTTGTCATGATTAAAACTTATTTAAATGATTGTTTAGACACCATGTTCAATAGTTGATGGATGGAGATGTAGATTTTGCACTACTAGAAGATATTTTGTTTAAGGTGTTTTGCAAAAATTCAGATGACATTTTAAGTTGTCATTGACATTTGATTAGGTTTAGGTTGCGTGATTGAGAGGATTACGTTGGCAGTTTCTAGAGGGCCAGCATTTATGTTTGTCGTCTGATAATAATCCAAAGAAGGAACTATATATTGATAGCCATGAACCAATGTTTACTGTTGTGATACTTATTTGGTTGTCACACATTGAAATTTACTGTTGTAATACTTATTTGGTTGTCACATATTAATATTTACTTAATTATAAGCCAAAAGGAGATTAATAAGTAGGGTTTCCTTGAGCTCTTGCAGAAGATCTCTCTGTAGTATATTTGGCATATTATTTGTAAGATATGGAAATATTAGACTTTGAGCACGTACTCTGAACGGAAGGCTTAAAGAGATGCATATGATTCGGCCAGAGCTTCTTTAGAATTCAAATTATTTGTGAATTCATCAAGCCAAAAAACTAGTAATTAGTCAAAAAGTAGACAAATAATCAATTTCATTATATTATGATGCATGGATAGGGATATAATAGGATGATAAGACATGAAAGTACAAAGCCATATGGAATTCTAGTAACATTTCGATACCGTACAAGAGCAAGAACACATTCAAATTATTTCTGAATCGTTTCCATTCCCTTCTAAGAAAGACTACTACTTCTTCTCAAATTCATCCCATTTTATCATTTGAACACACAGAAAGGAACATGCACACACACTCTCTCTCAAAACAAGGCTATTATTCTAAATTCTTTCACTATCTTTAATTTGCTGAACACCAGTCACAGGCTAGTGTCATTTACGGTTCTAGACACTTGAAAAGGTAGAAAACTTTCAATCATGGGCCATATCTTTGCATTAAACATAAATACTTTGTGGTAGTTCAGTGGCATCTCCTAGCTTGATAGGAGTACTGTCTCTAAACCTTACTCTTGCCTTTTCTTTTCTTTTTTACTTAGTAGATAATTGTGGAAACAGTGAGGGAAGGAATGGACATAAAGGATATATGTGATGGTGACTGAATGATGCCATAGGTTTTGGCCCAAATACACTGACCACTGGTTGGAATGTGATTGAAGACATTATTCTAAGCATTTTCTTCCTACCAAATGCATCAATCAAAAACACTTAGTAAAAACATTAAAGGTTCAATTCAAAGGGTCATCACATCAATGAGCAAGCTGCTCCTCAACAATTTGGGGATGGCTTGGTATTTAATTAGCTCGATTTTAGTTTGCTTGAGTCTGATCGAATCTAAACAAGCCAAAATCATTTGGACTGGCTTGCTTGAGTTTGGACTCATTTACACAGGCTAAAATACGAGATTTGTCTAAATAGTGACACCAATTTACCAGTTTAGTCTAAAAAGTGACACTGGCGATACTTTGACCTTAAAAAGTGACAAATCGGAGACAAATAAGTCTTTCTGGTTACCATTAGTAATTTTCAAGTAAGAAAATTAAGAGTTTTTTATATATACCCTTCAAATTTCTCATATTTTCTGATTTAACCCCTCAAAGTTTAAATTTTGTAAAAAGAACTCTCTCTCTTCCTTTCCACCATCTTTTCCCTCATTCTTACTGTCATCTCTTCCATTCTTTTCTCTTCCCAATTGTCACCATTCTCTCTTCTTTCACATATCCTCCCTCTTAAGGAGATTGGTTTTTTAATAATTGGAGGGTGAAGGAGGAGTAGGAAGCAAGGAGGAAGAGATAAGAGATTGCAAGAAAAGAAGAGAAGAGTGAGGTTAAGATTGTGGTGGAATGTTTAATGTTGGGAATTGAGAGTGGGTGAAGCAAGTAGGAAGAGAGAGTGAGAGAAAGGAAGAGGAGAAGAACGAAGAGGGAATGGGAGAGAGGAGGAGATGTTGGGGAATTGGAGAAAAAGAGATTGGAGGAGATGAAGGAAATGAGAAAGTAAGAGTGATGATCCATGAAATGAGGTAGAAGGTGAGGGAGTGAGGGAGGAGGGAAGGTAAGGGTATAGGAAGAATAAGGGAATGGATGAGATGGTGGGAAGAAGCAGGAATTAGATAGTGGACAAAGAGGGTGTTATTTCACAAATTTCAGAATTTAGGAAAAGAAGATGTGTTATTTAAAAATCATGAGAGATTGAGGGGTCTATATGTAAAATTTATTTCATTGTTTTGCTCAAAAATAACTCCGGTGATCAGAAGGTCTATTTGTCGCTGATTTGTCACTTTTTAGGCCAAAGTATCGTCGGTGTCACTTTTTAGACCGAACTGGTAAAGTGGTGTCACTATTTAGGCCAATCTGATATTTTAGCCCATTTACACCTATATTTTACTTCTTAGCTCTATGTTAAATTGAACTGTATAGTTAGGTGTCACATAATATAGTGTTATATTGCCATTTATCATTTTGTGCAACAGAGTCCCTCTCCTTTCTGCCAACTGCCTAACATAACTCACACATTTAATTGTGAGTGCCCCCAACCATAAAACCTCATTGAAACGGACATTGAACTCTGTACAATCTTCACATGCTTGCATGAAAGTACATTCATTGTCGGCTGTGGATAGTTGGTAAACCATTCATCAGTCTAAAAATACAACAGTAATGTGGCCTCAACCTAATGCGTATATTATTAGTAAATGATAAGATAACGTAGACAAACAAGACTGCAAGCTCGGATCGATAGAGCTGAGCTTGGTCTACATTTGAAAGAGCTACAAATTAAGAAGACATAGTTAAAGGCATAACTAAGGACTGCCTCTAGAATTTTCCGTTCTTCTTGTTCTTCTTGTCATGGTTGAAGTCGAGAAGAACAGCATTCTTACACTTTGGACACTTGGGCTCCTCATCCTCAGAGAGCATAACATACATAAGGCAGCGCGGGCACCCCGCTAACACCATCGACTTAGAAGTTTCCGGACTATTCTCTGACGACACACACGAGCTCGGAGGAGAAATCAGTGACGTATCTGACGAGGATGATGTCGACATTCTATTTGGCGAATCATCATCATTCTCATCGGTCTCCATTCTCATCAATGAGGAGGATTCTCCCCTTGGCAACAGTGATAGATTCAGCTTCAGCTCAGGTTTCAGGCTTTTCCCGTTGTTGTTGTTGTTGTGGTGACTCATAGCTAACTTGCCTAAGATTTTACCTGTCCAAAACAAAATATTTAGAATAGAAGCATTCTAAGAGTTAGTAAGCTGTGAAAGATAGTTACTACTTACGAGAAGTCTTTTTTTTTTTTAAAAAGAAGTTGTTGCTTGATTGTGGTGCAACTCTTAAGGCAATTTATATAGGAAAAACTTGATGGAGGAGTGATGAGAATTCATTAATACAACTCTTCTTCATTGTATTTAGTAGTGAGAAGAATAGAGGAGGTGGTGGATTGAATGGAATTGAAGGGATGGTGTGTTGAGAACTGTAAATATATTAATGGTGGAAGCATCCCAAAAGGATTGTGAAAATTGCAGTAAAGGTTGCAATTATAGAGTGCAGGGATCCATTCATTGCATGTAAAGTTATTTTTAAAAAGGGTCTAAAAGCACAAGAGAAACTCCTTTTTTTAAAGGCTTTTTCTCCCCTTGTTTTCTTCTCCTATGCTCTTTTTGGTTTAGGATTCTTGAAAATTATATAATTACTTCTAAATTATATAATTAAATGAAGTGTTTTGCCTCTGTATTTCAAATAAAATGATATTCATTTTATTTTTGGTCTTGAGATAAATATATGCTATAGGACAGTGGCCTTTTGTTTGCCTACATTGATGGTTAAGGCAGAATTATTAGGCTGAAGGTATTTAAGTGTAGTTATTTGATCTTGACTGGTACAAAACTCTGAACCATATCGTAAATGATACTAGCTCCTTATCTTTTTCTAACCATTATATCTATAGTTAGTTGAATGTATTATAAAATGCTGTATACATTTTCGAAGCGCAACAAATTTCCTTGTGATAATGGAATATTTTGTGAACAGATACTTAGCACTGATAATATGAGCTAGTTTAAGTCATCTGAGATTTCTTTCTTTTGCAGGGTAAATTTTGCCTTTGATCTTTTTCAAGAAGATTTCTGGAAAAGAAAGTTAAGAACTGCAATGAGAAAGGGGATATATCGTTAGTATCATCCTTTGAAGGGAATTGGTATAATTAATTTTATGGACCCCAAGAACTTTCATCATTTTGCAGTAAACCCCTGATAACTTTCAAAATCGCAGTAAACCCCCATAGCTTTTGGAACTGCAAAAAAACCGCATTAAGCTTCCACATTTTGCAGATAGCCCCTATAAATTGGACCCCAAAGCAGCAGAGAAAAGCATTCTGAAAGTTATTGGGGGTTTAGTACAATTTATCCGAAAGATATTGGGGGGTTTCTGCAGAAGTTATCGGGGCTTTACTCCAAAACACTGAAAGTTCTTGGAGATTTCTTGTAATTTGCCCTAATTTAAATTAGTTTTCGAGCAAGGTGCATACATATGCTTGTTTGTGAAGGAAGAGGTCATTAGTTCAACACCAGCTACCAAGATGGTTAGAAGAGTTAATGTAATTATTTTCTGCTTTAAAGGCATGAAATGAACGCAATCTACCCACCTTAGATTTGTGTATGACACCCAACGTATAATCTAAGTAAAATACAGCTCCCAAGTCCCCTATGTTCATGTAAAGAAACTTTGAGCTTAAGTTCAGGCGATAAGATAAGCTTCAAGGTTAGATCTCACCAATTTGAACGAAATGTTTGAGGTGGTAGATATTAACCACAACTTTCTATTTAGGATTATCAAACTTTCTCATTCTTCCACTCAAGTTCTTTTCCTAATTTTCTATGATATGGGGTTATATTTTTGTATGAACTCCTAAGTAATTTTTTTATTATGATAATATCATTTCTAAGAATTTGTCTTTTCCTTGGTTTTGTTTTCACTCACATTTGAATCTGACCCTCTCCCATCCTGTATTCCGTTCTCTTGTGCTGGTGATAGAGTTTAATGCAAGATTTTAGCGATCTTAATAAATAAGACCCGCTTACCACTTTTATTAACACTTATTTTTCATTGAAATGAGCTGCTATTCCTCTTTCTCTTATGCTCGTTTCAATTCCCTTCAATGTAATTTAATGTCTCACTGCCTCCCAAAATTCACAGCTACGCCCAGCTAAAGAGTGAATAAATGAACCCTGGTTCACTTAGTAAATGTTTCTTCAATACTGTACTTTTTTTAGTAAATGAGTCTTTAATTCCAATTTAATTGAAGTTACTGCTATGTTTGCGCTCTCCTCAGAAGGCTTAGACGTGATGCGAACCAAGTGAGTAGTTTAGACAATTGGATTTGATATGATATTTTTTATTCTTAATTTAAAACAATTAGGTTGATGTCCTTCTCTTTGTAATATTTGCATCCTCAAGTTGTATAGGGTTCCAGTGAAGATGACAGACCTAGAGATTCAACAAATACAACCGCAGTTGCACTCATATTCTTATCTTATTTTTGACGTGAAAACTAAACTGACCTCTTGGATATTCTAACAGGATGCAAGATACAAAACCCAGCTATGTGATACGCACCTTTTGGCAAACCACGGTTATTCACACGCTATTTATTCTTTCATGTAGTTATGCGCGTTTAATCAAAAATTTAAAGTTAAATGGTTATTAACAATCAATTTTTAGAATTATAATGAGCGATCTGCGATCAAATCCGTCCCTTATGAGTTTCTATAGAGGACACCTTAGGATTTTATTTTCTCATTGACACCGTGCCACCAAGGTCACAGCTCATACCCTCACATAACTTACCGGCCCTTATGAGAATTGGAAGCATATAAACACAAATTCAGTCGTCTTCAATTTGGTCTTTATGGATTGCAGTGAGAAGAGATTAAATGAGTTAATAAAATAAAAAATCTCTAGGTTCAATGCAAATTGACGGAGGCTGAAAGCTCCATTTACTAAAGCAGTACTACATACAGTATGAACTGACTAGACATATTGCATGTAGAGCTAACCACCTCAACTTCCTATTATAAACTCCTATTAATGCCCATAAATAAGTATCCAAGTACAGATAATCTGACTAGTGTGCACAATGCTGTTCCTTTTGTTCATCTTGATTGTCAATGCTATATACATAGTTATACACTCTTAAAACAGTCCTATTAAGAACCCAACTTATAGAAAACCAAGAGTATTTAAAGTTAAATGGCTGAATATAGATCATATCAGAGCATCCAACGCATGAACAATGAATTTTAAGGAGCTAAGAAGTGATTGTTATCTCAAACCATTCATCTCATCCACCTCCTGAATGGATCAAATGATCACGCTCGCATATAAAGTATTTTGATATAGTTTCTACTCAAAAGTTTTATTCGTTAGAAAAGGAGAAATTTACGAGTACATAACTATGGTGAAAAGATCCTACTAGCTGGTGATGGTATGACCTTAGGGGGTAAGTTTAAGGGAAGAGTTTTCATAACACTTTTAAGTATCCAAACCAAGAGGAAATAAAGCACAATTATCAAAGTGAATTTCATTTTTTTAAAATTATTTTCTTTATGCGAAGAAAAATTACTTTTTTTACGATAACTATGTGAGAGAAATTAGCAGCTTTTCAAATGTTGTGGGAAAGATAAAAAAGGCCAAAAGGAAAGCGAGATCCTCAAGAGAAGAAGCTGCAACAAATAAAGGGAAACAAGAAAACTTCCCATCCAAGTAAAACGCGGAACATGAACTGAAAAAAGGGAGGAAAAAAAAAAGAAGAAGAAGAAAAACCAGTTGACCAAAATAACCATCATAAGCCATTTTTAAAATAAAAAACAGTAGACATGTACATGTTAATATTTCAAATTTGGATATAACTTATAATATCTCATGTTTTATGCTTCAAAAGTTACAAAGTGCATAGATCATATTGCATAATTCACGCTGAATTGATCACGCATTTAAGAGTAACATTAAAAGAGCCTTAAGTCGAATTGACTCCAATCGTAATACACACAAACACCAAAAAAACAAAAAAGGGGGGAGGCCTTGGCCAAGAGTCGTCAGTCGTATATATGTAGTATGTACAACTACCTTGACAAAAAAGTGAATATGAAGAAACAAATTTACTAGCGAAATCTCACAGGAAGTGTGCAAGTATTACAGGAAAAGAGGCAACATTAAAATGAGACACTATAGCACCCCTGAATATCTCCTCCTCCTATTGCTGATCTTTTTGAGGTTGAAGCATGACTGCTGTGCCCTGCAAGTGTACAAACTCATATTATTCCAACTAACTCAAACCATTTCTGATTCTACTGGGTTGAGCTAGGTAATATATACTACATTTAAAATAAAACCTTTTGCTTTGTGTGAGCTTCATATATAATTTCAGAAATGCCCTCATTTTTGGGAAGAAAAAGGAAATGCCCACACCCTTGAAAAGAATCAGCAAACATGCTCATGCCTCAAAAACCAACAGAAATGCCCTCAACTTCAAAAAAAAACTCTTCACTTGACAATTTGACTATCACTCCCCCAGGTTTCTTATCATGCACGCATGACATGCACCAGAATATTAGAAAAATTATAAAATAACATCGTTGTATCATAACTCCTATGCTAAGATTGCAAGTTTTACTCAGGGATGTCAACTCGTTTGAATGTGGCATCTGACTGCACAAAATCAATTCTTGACCCTCAAACCAACAGATGAGCAAAAATCAAAATTTATGATTTGCTCCTCTGAGTTGCAAAGTGACATGTTTTTATGCGGAATTTGCAATGCACATATTCAACTTCGTGGATATTGCGGTTGAAGAAGTTTTATCCTGTCCGGTTTTATATAGAAGAGCATGACATAAACAAATATCGTGTCCAAATGAATGCAATTGACAGAACTAATAAGAATTATTTTGCACTCCTATAAATAAAAGACTTCTTTTATGAAAATTATGATGGCAATAGTTATAGTATTTGCCGCTAAATGCAATTCGTTCCAATTATATATCAACCTATCAATGATGACAGTACATAAATGGTCATGGCAGTTGTCATAGAAGGGAATAAAACAAGAATAAAACCTTGTTTGTTGTCAGTGAAATAGTCCGTGCAAGTTCTATACGGATTAAACAGTCATTTGATAATATCATTTTGAAAAAAATAATAAACAAACAACTAATTAGATGTCGTGCATTTTGAGCATCATCTTAAATATAAAGAATAAAAAAGAGCATCATCTTACATTGGCTTGAGCTGTCAGCTTGGTTAATGGCTGCAAACACTGGGCCCACCATCTTAATCTCAGTTTTTTCACTGGTTAAATTCATAGACTATCAAAATTCTTCTTCTATATCATCTTCTTCATCTTCACTATAATCACTCCAATCACTATCATCACCATCATCGCTATCGCTAACTTGATCACAATCTATTTGAGTCCCGTCACGCGAATTCCAATCAGGAGGAAAGGTCTTCTGCAATGCTTCTGTCAGTTCTCCACCACTTCTCTCGATCTTCCTTAAATCCTTTGACCAATGAACTGCTGTTCTCATATCAAAAGTCAGTTCATTTTCAATCATTTCTTTGCAGACGCTTAGAATTCCAGAATATATGTAGTCTCCAGCAATGGTTGCCCTTGATAAAAGAGAGTTCATTAAGCAATGATAAGCTGCTTTATCTGGCTTTACTCCTGCCAATTTCATCTCTTCAAAGCATCTCAAAGCTTTTTCTGGAAGTGATGTGCGGCCCCAGCCTCTCATTAGTGTGGTATACGTTTTAATGTTAGGCTTTACACCGGCAGCCTCCATTTCTTCAATCGCCTTTGTTGCTCTCTACATAGAGATACCATGGAACAAGAATTTTAACACAGCAACAAAGAGCAACAAAGAATACAAATCCTACAGAACCAACTTATAGGAGTGGAATAGTTTGCACCATAAACAGAATAGTCAAAATTCCCAAACTAATCCTCTATCCATCCATGATTGATATAGATTACCCTCTTGTCTATGAATTGTTCTAATAAAATTTGTACTCGTTAAATACAATATTTAGCCCCCTTTACTGTTTCTCACCTCACAACAATAAGTTATGGGAAACCAAATTTTCATGGAAACGGGTACGGGTACTGGAATGGGTATGGGACATAACATATTTGACAAATGCAAGATACAATGACATGACTACATATACATACATGATAAATATATATGACATTAATAGCATAAGATCAATGTTATTTTTTTATTCATGTGTTATTAGAATTAAAACTCCTATTACATTTTGAGTGTCTTTTATGTTTCTATTATTATGTTTATTATAAATTGGAAACTGCACGCTGTTGAGCTATATAACCAAATGACCCTTTAAGTTCATAGTTCTGAATAAGGCATGGGCTGAAACGAACCCAACCCATGTCTCACTCAACAAATGGATGTGAAATGTAGCATATACATCCAAGAAGTGTACAAAGATTGTTTTCAATTTAAACATATATCATATAATTAAGTGCATGTCTGAATAAAAGTATGCATATGTTTCAATAAGTGTCAATGAACTGTCGGTGCAGGCATGAGTACGTGTCGTGTACGGTTAACAATAGAAGTACCTGGATAACATATGGGAAACAAATTATTGGAGTGGAGTAGTGATGCACACCAAGAAAAGATCGCAGATTAAGATCTTCGCAGATGATGAGACATTTCTTGAAATATCGAAGAGTTACTTTCAAGTAGGGAAATGTATGTTTTTAGATATGCAGGTTTCAGATTCAGTTTGTAATCAATAACATTTCAGACATCACTGAGTAGAGGTGACAAGTGAATAAAGCTTTCTTTATGGCTTGTCTACACTGTATAGTGATGTGATCATGCTCAAGATAATTAGCCTAAACTTCACTTGGAGTTTTACAGATATTAGGTTCTCATATGAAACCATAAGCTTCTTGCTACAGAACAGGAACTCCATAGCCACATTTCACAAACCAAAATTAATAAAGCTTTTTGCATTAATATGTTAAATTACCAGCATATCCCCAGCTCGACAGCATGCATTTATGAACGAAGTGTATGTATGGATGTCGGGAAGAACTCCATCTTGCTTCATTTGTTGTATCAAATCGGCAGCCTCCCACATGTCTCCTCTCCGAGCCCAACTGCAATTAAACACATATAATATTAACTTTTGATTAAAATAGACTTTAAAAGGTGAATATAGCATACACCCAGATATATTCAAAAGGGAAGAAAAAGGAAGAGGATAACTTTACAAATAAACAACAACAAAGCCTTTATCCCAAATTTTTTGGGTCGGCTACATGAATCTTGTTATTCCCTTCAGTTCCATTCTGGGCCATCTCCTCCAAGAACTATAAGCATATCCTAAGTAATTGCTTCCAACCAAGTTCTTTTAGGTCTATCTCTATATCTCTGTCTCAATTGCTATAATATTATCACTTTTCTTTCCTAATTCTTTCCTAACCAGCGCACGAAGAGGTGAGGAAAAAATAGACCTGAAGTCACTTTTGCACCAGTAGTGCCATATGATGGAAAAAAATATATAATAGATGATGAATAATCGTCAAATGGGCAACCTTCAGCAACAATTCTAATCTATTTAGTTAAAATAATATGATGATCAACACATACCCATCAATTAAAATGTTATAGACAAATGTATTTCTAGGAATCTTTTGCATGTTCATTTCTCTTGTCATTGCTAAAGCAATCTGCATCCGACCAGCCTTGCAGCATGCCTTGAGTAATGCTTCATATGTATATACATCAAGCTTCAAGCCTCCTTCTTTGATTTTAGTATAATATTCGAAAGCTTTGCCCGTATCACCAACAACAGCATAACCTTGCATTATGTTTGTGTAAGTGTGTTCGTTGGGAGCAATGCCAGCTAAAATCATCTTGTCAATGACCTCAACAGCCTTGTCCATCTGAGAAAAAGATCAGTACATCTGATGATTAATACCCACAGTAATATTTATATAAAAAATGGCTAACTTGCAGATAATCCCCACTAACCCTTCAACGTATACTTCAGTAGCACTTACTAGTCCTCAATTCATAAGGGACATGGGGTAATCTGCAATTTATTCTTCTCAAAATGTAAATCAAGAGGTGATAAGTGTTACCGGAGGTATAGATGGGATGTTATCAGCAACTTACCCTAAAAGATTTACGCAACCTACCTGATGCTTGCGAAGGCCCTTAATAAGAGAATTGTAGGTCTCTACAGTGGGAGTGCAGCCACTTTGTCTCATTAAATCAAAAATTTCGAAAGCTTTTTTCATATCTCCAGCTGCAGCATAGCAAGATATTATTGGTCTAAATGTTCGAGAAGAAGGCCTATGTCTCTCTTTCTGCATCTTGTCAACAATATGGCGTGCTCGCTCAACATTGCCCATCTTACAAAATGCCTCGATAATATTATTGTAGAGGACAGCGTCAGGCTTGAGTCCTGCTTTCTGCATTTCCTCGAAAATGCTGAAAGCATTTGCAAAATCATTTAATTGTGTAAATCCACTGATCAACATTGAGTAAGTTTTGTGGTTATGTTTGATGCCACATGATTCCATTGTTGTGCTAATTTCTACGGCTTTGAAAAGCTTCCCAATCTGAAATTGGCATCCAAGTGGGAATTCAGATTAGAATTTAACAAGACCATGCATGACATAGATGACATCTTTAATTACATAAAAATGAAAAAACATATCGACCTTTGTGTACAGGTTTATAAGACACCCATAGCTTATCACTGAAGGCGTGAAACCGCATTCCTGGAGAAATATGCAAAAGAAATAATCATCACCACATAAGCAGGGAAATTGTATCATCATCATGAGAGAGAAGGACAGGGATAAGAACAAGATTGATAAATACAACCAAACAAAGCTACTTACCTTCAGCCTTTCAAATACAATCAAACATTTTTCTTCATCACGAATATTTGTGTAGCCATCCATCATTGTATGATATAAATCAATAGATGCGTCAATTCCATTTTCTTCCATTTCCTTAACCAGTTCTTCGGCTCGTGTCATGTTACCACTTTGGCTGCATCATTTGGGAAATTTTCACCAATGTCATAAAAAATTAGAATTTAACCATAAAAGGTAAGAGATGGTTCAGAGAGAAGATCAACTAAATGAGTAGAATCTTCTTCTCTTTTCTAGAAAATGCTTGTCCACACAGATGGAAGAACATGACGAGAAGCCAGTGAATTCTTACATCTTTAAGAAAATACTAACCAGTGAGCATAAATAATATTGGCATATATGATGGCATTCAGTGTTGGCAGCTTCTGCTTTGCCTCCCTGAATAAATTATCTGCAGATCTTTCAAAAGAGGAGAATTATAATGTGGAGTTGACCAGCATGATAAGTAGCTGAAATGAAAAAAACTAGACACATAATCCTTAAAAGTTGTACTTACTTTGCATCATTAATATTGGCAAAACCCTTTATGAGGACACTATAGGTCACCACAGTCAATTCAATGCCCTCATTTTTCATTTCATCGATACATGACAAGGCACCTCGCATATCTCTAGCAACTGCATAGGCGTTAACAAGGCTGCGTGAAATGATTTATCTTCAGCATATAATAGAAGAAAGTGATAGATGAAATATAGTGAAAGAGTCCTATTTGAACAATTCACCTGGGTCTACCAGCGTATCATATAAGCAATTATGCATTCTTGAAGAAACCAATGATACCTGGAAGCTAAATTATGTCTTCACTACAAGTGTTCATCAACATCATGTACTTTTCTTGTTTATGACATTTAATTTACTTATGCCAAAAGCATCTAGAGTACTCATGTTATATGCATCAGATCACATCATTTTTTTGCTACATAATTCAGCAAAAGACTTTAAAAAAATATGCAAGGTGTATCTAAATAAAATATTCAATCACCAATAAAATTTGCTAAATAGTCATTTAGTTATTTTGACTGCACAAAATACCAATGAAACTAAAGGGAGTAAAATAGTTATAAGACCAACAATGCTTTATGGGTCAGAGTGTTGGGCAATTAAAAAAACATGTGCAAAATACGAGTGTAGCAGAAATGAGAACGTTGCGATGGTCTTGTGGGTATACACTAAAAGATAGGATAAAAAATGAGTGCATCTATAGTAAATTAGAGGTTGCTCCTATTGAGGATGAAATGACAGAGAATTGACTAAGATGGTTTGGTCATGTACAACAAAGACCTCTTAGTGCGCCGGTTAGGAAAAGTGATAGTATTATAGTTAATGGAGCTAAGAGATCTAGAGGTAGACCTAAAAGAACTTGGTTAGAAGCAATTAAGAAGGATATGATTATTTTTAATTTAACGGAGGAGATGTCCCATAATAGAATGGAATGGAAGAATATGATTCCCGTAGCTAACCCCAAACATTTGGGATAAATGCTTTGATGTTGTTATTGTCGTTGCAGTAGTCATTTAGTTATTTAAAATTTTCTGAATGGTTACTAACTATTATGATAACTTTTTGGTGGTGAGCAGAGGGATTAGGAGGTGGGGCTGGTTCATCGGAAAACTTTTAATCTCAGAGATGCCTCAATTGTTCTCTTTCCTTTAATTTTTGTCTTTACATATTAGATGGTTTCCCCAGTCGTTGTGTTCAAGATGACTAATCCAAACAGTTAATCACAATAACAAAGTTTTTATTTGAGAAAGTCCAATAATGAGAGTAATTTTGAGTCTATATAAATCCTTTAATTTTCTGGTAATACAGAAGTGATAGGTTCGTAATTCCAAATGCCTATTTTGGGGCAAATTTTACATCTTAGAGAAATTCATGCACAGTGTTAGATCAAAGGTGTACCATTTAAAATAGAAATTTAAATCAACCTACCATTTTTTCTAGGCTAACAAGAACAGACACATATTTGGAAGCAAACTTAATATAAAAAATAGGCATAGCACAACACAGGAAATTATATTACCTGGTAAAGACATGTGAACTTGGGTCTATTCCTCTTGCTCTCATGTTCTCAAAAGTTGCACGAGCATGATGTTTGTCCCCTCTCCTTGCATAATATTTAACCATCAATCCAAATTCTCTTCTAGAAGGCTGAACAGAAATGGATTTTTCATGAGTTCAGAGTAGAAGCACATATCGTTTGTTAAATAGTTCAATTTCACCTATTACTTATTTCTGTACAATACACCATTGCATATTTTCACTATGTAAGATACACTAAACCTTACATGAATTAAGTCTGAATATATGAATAAATATTTCATTTATACATCAATAACAGGTCAGGACCAAAAAGAACATACTAAATTAATAGTATTTACTATTTCTGTTATATTGTAATCCCTAACACACTTTTTGGACTATTAGGAAAAAAAATTCAGTCTTAAGAGCATGTATGGCAACCTACTTCTTTTAACTTATAAGTAGGTAGATACTTATAAGGGCCCTAAATTATGTTAGGTAAATTTTGGAATTTTCCAACATATTCTTTTGGCACTTAAAAGGAGATTTACTTATTGATGTTAAAAGACTACTTTTCCCTCAAACAAAATAAGGAAAAATAGGTAATAAGTAACTTATGAGGTTTCAATGTTTCCTAAAATAAGTATTAGCCAAATATGCCCTAAAAGCAAAAATCCCTCCTTTTCTCATACTTCTAAATTGATGGGACAGGAGGAAGAAACCCTTTTAGCTTAATTTTCTGGTAAGTTAGTTGATTGGTAAATTTTCAAAAAAAGAGAAAAAGAAAAAGAAAAAAGGAAACATTTAGCAGTTCAACTATAAAAGCTAATGATAATGATGAACTATTTTTTCATGGTTTTATATACAATTATTATGACAGATAGAGTGTATAGCATGGAGAAATTTTGACAACACAAAATCAGATATTTTAGCAGAAGACAATGCTAAGGAAAATAAAATACTACTTCATGAGAAGTCTTAAATATTTGGATAATGTAACAGTTGACCATATCATGACCGTCTGTTTTTACCAAAAATGTC
>JBAKGM010000200.1:9087457-9098386 GCA_037177215.1 Asparagus racemosus | reverse complement strand
AACATCTTTTGTTAATTTTTTGTATTTGTAATTTATGTAATTTCAATTTTCAAGTGATTAATAATATTATTGTTTTTATTAAAATTTTGTGTAATTTTTTGAATGTAAAATTTCAAATTTAAAAATAGTTAACAAAATTTTTATAAAAAAATTTAAAATTTAAAAAACCGGGCTGGCCCGGTGTCCGGTCCACTCGGGCCCGGTCCGGGGGCAACTGGGTCCGGGTCCGGGCTCCGGTTTTTCCCTGCCCGGACCCGGTTTTCTGGGGCTGGCCGGCCCTGATGGACAGGCATATGGATGATGTTTAACGATGTATTGAGGGAATAATAACTTTGAGGCTGATATTGTACGTGTTCACATGTTGATGTCTCAAACATGTTGGCTATAGATGCATTGGGAGTTCGCAATCTTCCAACACAGAAGTTTATGTCCATAAACTTCCATAAATAAATTATATAGTAATTGCTATCATCTCTACTCTGGATAATAGCAAGTCAAATTTAGAGGAAATATGGATAATATTGAAAACAATGGAAGATGGAACACATGCATGCATACATGGGTTTAGACTTTTCGTTTCTTGACCTTTGTTTTAGGAGCAAAAGAAAAGCAAAGATCACTGTCAAGTAGTGAAGAGTACGAATGCATTTTATGATCTTTTCAAATAAAAGAGTTGAAATCTTGAATTTAACATTAAAATAACCAAACGTATGACCTTAAACCTTTTCTTCCAACATTGACTCGGTAGAGCAAATACCACAAAAACTTTGTGGTATTAGTTTTCTGTGGTACTCTATACTGATCTATAGGAACAAATGTTTGACTTATACTTGTTTTACTATTATTATTATTATTATTATTATTTACGCTATAAGTTGAATTTAGAAGCATAAAAATGGAGGAATTTTGATCGGCTAAGAACGAATGACTTGTCAAACAATGTCTTGGGCTATGGACGTTAACTATTGCCGACAGGGACTTTTTTGGATAAGCTTTTAAGTGATGTGGAGTATGAGATATGAGGTTGTTTTGTCAATGCTCTGTTATCGACCCTTTATAAACGTGACTAGGGGTAGAATCGAATCGCAAAGAATCGAAGCCAACAGTGTTCGAACTCAAATTCTATTTGTTTTATTCAGAATTCGAATTCGGTTCAAATACTTTTTTTTTTCATGTTCAAATTGGGCTTGTAATTATATTTTGTTGTTCGCTACATGTTAAGAAATATTCGTTAGGGCAGCTGGTTTGTGCTGGGGCTTTTAGTCAGGTTGTCCGGAATTCCTCAGGGGTTTTCACTTTGTTCCTTTGGTTGGATTTCTTCATAAATACCCTCCGCATTGTCTATATTATTGAATTGGTCCGCATTGGTTTTTCGTTTGTTCTTCTTTTGTTTTGGTTGGATTGCTTCGTATATACCCTCTGCGTTATCTATATTATTGAATTTTCCCTCTAAATTAGAAAACGTTAGTCACATAACTTTGCAAACTTTATACTATGAAAGGATTTGTGATAAATTAAATGTATGAGATTAACATACAACAACAACAACAACCAAGCCTTTATCCCAAATGTTTGGGGTCGGCTACATGAATCCTATACTTCCATTCTACTCTGTTGTGGGTCATCTCCTCCGAAATGTATGAGATTAATATGTAAAACATAAACGAAAATTTAATAATTAACCGAATTGAATATATATCTGGTTAAATTCTATTTGTTTGTAAGTCGAATAGTAAAAAAATATTTGCCTACTATTAAACGAACTGTCGAATTGAATACAGTTGAATGCCTGGACGGAAAAATAACAAACTATTTGTTAATTATTTGAACTCTTTCCACCCCTAGAACGTTACCCACAATGGCCTCAATAATTTATTAAGTCATTTCATCTGTGAAAAAATGGCCACAAATACACGTGAAAAAATGGCCACACGTACACAACTCTCTCATAAATAACACTGAGTTATTGTCACAAGCTTAGTGGTTTGATAAAGGCGTTTGGTTCATTACATGGAAACCAGTTTTTGGTTGTTTCAAGGGGAAAAAAATCCACTACAATAAAAGTTGTATTTGTCCACACTTATTTTATGACACATATAAAAGTATCATTTTTTTTGTAAAAGACTAAAGAATAGTGACACAAATAAAAAGTGTAGCAAATCATGACATATATTTGTGTCATTAGATATACAATTAAATATAATTGAAAAAGACTAATAGTCCAACATGAATTGTGAGAATATCTATTAATGTGTTTAAATAATAAATCTTAGATTTTAATTATAATGATGATTAAATATTTATGATAGTGTATAAGCTTAAAAAGTTTCATAATTAGGTGTACTTTGGTGAGAGTAATCCTATGATGAGTGACCATCTGGGAAGTTATAGTGTTAAATGATGATACTCTTTATATTTTTAATGGTCTAAACATAACTATGTGTCACTACTCTTGACACATATATGTGTCACGAGTTTTGTGACACTTGAATGTGTCACCATGCTCGACATATATATGTGTTGTGACTTTGTGACACATTTTCACATGTGTAGAAAGACGCTCTCGACACATGCTCTAACCACACTTTTGATATGTGTCGCGCTCTATTTATGCGACACAAAAATGTGTCGTGTAAAGAGAAATAATGTATCATAATTTACAATCTTTGTTGTAGTGATCAAAACATTACATGTGGGTCTATTTTTCCATCATTTTTAGCTCATTTCCTCTTAAAACAACTCGAAATAAGTTTTCAATTTTTGTGAGACTCGCTGCATTATTATCATCTCTTCGTGTGGATCCCATAGACATTTCCCTCCCCCCACCCCCCACCCCTAACCACCCTTTTTTTTTGTTCCAACCAAATAGATGGAAAATTGGTACCATATTTTCTCATGTGGCTGCGAACTAAACAGCCTCATAGTATAAAAAACTTTAAGATGGTATAGAAACAGTTCAAATCTAAATCACATCCTACACATATTTAAAATGAATGTAAAAATAATATAATGGCATACAGCAACATAAAATGGCCGAGTCCTATAAAAAAGCACTCAAGTCGTACCATTTGCTAGAGCATAAAATTATAATCTTAAAATCTTACTGCAATTTTAAAGGTGCAATATATAGATTTTAGTAATAATCTATTAAATGATAGATTACTCAAAAGGATGATTATATTAGTCCTAATCAAATAAATAAACATCACTATTAACATTTCTTTATATTTCATTTTTCAAGTAACTCATATTCCGTTAAACTAGTTTGTTTTTTCTTTTTTATTTTGAGTGGTTGGGTGAGTATAAACAACTTACGCTGTCAATGATAAGCAAGTTCCCAAATTCAAACAGAAAAGGGCTTTAACTGTTGGCATCACCTTCAAATTTCCGTAGGATATAATCTCTTATTCATCAAAGAAAGCAACTTATCAATGCATCATACTCTTTCTTGATAAAAACATATTAGAAGGAAAACAAAAAACAAAAAAACAAATATGTAACCTGGCATAATTTCCACTGGGCGACAATAAACAATAGTTAACGTTTAGGCCATTCTCCTTGAGTACGTACAAAAAAAGGCCAGCCAAGTGCAAATGGCTCTAAAACAAGATTTCAAATCAGAAAAAATGATGAAATTAAAAGAGCGATCCATTTAACAATACGCGACCTCATGGAAGCCCTCATTAAAGCCTCGTGCCCAACATAAATGTAAAGCCTAGAACAAGCGAGAGTAAGCACTATGGCAAAATAAAGCCCAGATCAAGAGTGCTGAACGATGACCTAATGAAATGACCGAGCCTTCTTGTATAAAACAAGCCAGGCCTAGTTTAATAATCGGCTAAGCCCAGTTCACGCTTATACAGTATATAAAGTGATTGGACTACAAATACTAACTATAAAATGGATAAATTGCAACTTTTTTTAGGTTAAATCTCAGAAAAACCCCTTAACTTTGGTAGACTTACAAAATCTCAGAAAAGCTGCTTGCGTTTAGGGGTTATCAGAAAACCCCCTTGAAGTTTTATTTTTTTCACAAAACCCTCCTAAGAGCTTTAAGTACAGTTTTCATATGGGTGGGTAAAATAACGCATAGAGTTAGTTTTGCTAGTGAAAATTGTTTTTAGGGGCTTTTGTAAAGCATTGAACGTTGAAGGGGTTTTTTCTACTAACCCCTAAACATAAGGGGGGAAGCTTGAAAGGTATGGGGAGTTAACTGATAAAGTTCCAAAGTTAATTATTCTAGCTAGTTCACACTCGTAAAGTACATTAAGTGATAATATTTACTAAAAGCTTTTATCAATCCTCAAAATTCTCAAGGTCCTCCAAATACATCAACACCCCTTCATTTCTTCCTGCAATCTCCTCCACCCATTTGAATCTCCCAATCCTCTATCTCCTTTTCTTCAACATATTATCTCCACTTTCTCTTCTCCATTATATCTCTCCTCATAAAACCAAACCATTACTAAGACTTTGCTTCAACAATGGCCTCTGCTGCAGTCACTGCTGCAGTCTCTGTTCCCTCCTCAAAGTCATCTTCTCTCGTTCTCCCCGCAAGAACATCCATCTCTTCAACTGACAGGATCACTTTCAACAAGGTGGGTCCATTTCCTTGGTCCAATTAGAAACCAATAAGTATACACAGAACTAATCTCATGTTTGGATGTCTTCAGTCCAAATCCATTCTTCATCATCTCCATTTTGTTTCAGTACACCTGTTTTGTTTAAACATAAATGCCTTAGATCAAATATATAGAGCGCAAGTTTGGTAGATAGAGGAACATGATTTGATTCGTATGAGTGCCAAAATTCAACAAGTAGAGCTGGAATTTTGAATAATATCTGTTGAACATTTTCCGTCGTAAATGTAATTAATTTACCAATTGTAGGAGTTGGGGTCAGTGCTTTTTTTTTTTATCGCGCCTTTGGAGCACACAGGGATCGCACCCAGACCCCCCGTAGTTAGTGCCGGTACTTAGCAACTTAAGCTTTTGGTTTAAAGTTGTTTTCTAAAATCTATTTAAGATCCATTTAACTCCCGGCTGTACCAAATCTTGATATCTTTAACAATGGAGGTTATGGATTATTGCAGACAAACTCGTACTCAAAAAATGTGTCAACAAGTGGAAAGTCAGTCTCTATAAGAGCCCAAGTCACAACTGAGGCTCCCGCTAAAGCGGTGAAAATCTCAAAGAAAAATGATGAAGGTGTCGTGACCAACAAATACAAGCCCAAGGATCCATACATTGGCAGATGCCTCCTCAACACAAAAATCACTGGTGATGATGCACCTGGAGAAACCTGGCACATGGTTTTCAGCACTGAGGGTACTATCAAAATTTCTTCGAGTTCTAGTTCAGGATCAAAATTTTCTAATTTTAATTTGGTTTTTTTTAATTTTCGATTAGGGGAAGTTCCATATAGAGAAGGACAGTCTGTTGGTGTGATTCCTGACGGAATTGATAAGAATGGGAAGCCTCATAAGTTGAGGTTGTATTCGATTGCTAGCAGTGCTCTCGGAGATTTTGGTGATTCAAAAACTGTGAGTTCTTTTTTCTAATTGGTATCAAAATCTTGATTGTTGAACTCGTGATTACCTGTCATGTTGCTTGTAGGACTTATTGAGAGTAAATATGTTTTGTGCAGGTTTCTCTTTGTGTTAAGAGGTTGGTTTATGCCAATGATCAGGGAGAGATTGTCAAGGGAGTCTGCTCAAATTTCCTATGTGAGAACTTGTTTATAATTTTATTTGTGAAGTTTATTATGCTTTAGTGTTTGATATTAGGTTGATAATATTCAAGATGTCACGTTATGCAAATATGTTGCAGGTGACTTGAAGCCGGGAGCTGAAGTGAAGATTACAGGACCAGTTGGGAAAGAAATGCTTATGCCGAAAGATCCAAATGCAACTATTATAATGGTATTATTATTTCATTACTTATCTTTAGCGATCTACTTATTTCGATAAAAAATTGTGAAAATTTCTGTTATTGGATTTGCAGCTTGCAACAGGAACCGGAATTGCTCCTTTCCGTAGTTTCTTGTGGAAAATGTTCTTTGAGAAGCATGATGATTACAAGGTAATGCTCAACATGTAATCAAAGATAGTGATAATAATTTATGCGGACTAGTCTCTTTGATGTCCTCCCCATTCTTTACTTATGTTTTAGTCTGCTTACTTGTATTTGGATGAGTTAAAAGGGTTAAGTCAAGTCATATTCAAAGTACTCTCACCATTTAACTTCATAAAATTACTATGAACTGTCATTCATTAGCTACACAAAATTTTGGAACCTAACAGCTTTAGATTATTGGATAATGCGGTTTTGTTGGCAATCCTGCAGGTCTTCGCTATACCAATTAATAAAACCTTTGTTTCTTCTTATTTCTTTGAATAGCATTTAGTTATTTCCTTAAAGTTTGGCATATATTTGAAAGTTAAAATCCTAACTGTTTCCCTCCTTTCAGTTCACTGGATTGGCATGGCTCTTCTTGGGAGTTCCCACAAGTAGCTCATTGCTCTACAAAGAGGTGAACGTATCAATAACCAAATAACCCTTTTTAACTAACTGTAGCATATTTCTTATCGATAAAAACTTTTCTTTTTGGGTAAGGAATTTGAGAAGATGAAGGAGAAGGCACCTGACAAATTCAGGCTAGATTTTGCCGTGAGCCGAGAGCAAAACAATGAGAAGGGCGAGAAAATGTACATCCAAACTCGAATGGCACAGTACGCAGAGGAACTGTGGGAGCTGTTGAAGAAAGACAACACCTATGTGTATATGTGCGGATTGAAAGGAATGGAGAAGGGTATCGACGACATTATGGTGAACTTGGCTGCTAAAGAAGGTAATTAAATTAAATTAGTGAATAAATTTCATATAATGTGCACAAAATCTTCTTAAATACTAATTTGAGATTTTTTAAATTGTAGGTATTGACTGGATGACTTACAAGAAGGAGTTGAAGAAGGGAGAGCAATGGAATGTGGAAGTATACTGATGCTTGTACCGGTATGTAGATAGATAGTTAAATTCTCGTGTTTAATGTGATTTCTGTTGCATCTTAGGTTTTATATATGAAATCATGCTCTGTACTGCTAGCCAAGCTCGGTATCTTGTAACAAAGTTATCTAATTCTTCGTCGTGTATTATGACTACTTAAATTTTTGGCCATGTATAAGAAGAAGATGAATGTTTTGGTTCATGTATGAATATGAGTCCATGATAAGGGTTTGTAATATCTAAGATGGTCTAGCCGAGTTGGTAAGCTAACTATGAGTAGTATTCTAAAGTCTCATGTTCGACTCTTCTGAGGATCACCCATAGGAATTTAATTTTCTGAAATATCTGAGACAGTGTGTTGGAGAGTGCCCATATGAGCTATAACCGTATAACTATTCTTTCACTTTATGAATATGTGTCTTTGTTCTCCTTTATGCTTTCAAAATTATTGGCATACCCCCGTATTCAAGAGATGACTCTAATCATATATTGATTTCTCATTGTTTGTTTAATTGAAAGAAAGTCCTTCTGTTGTATCCTTAGAATTATTAAGTCTAATAAACTTTGAAAAATTGGCCACATGTCATAATTAGTTGGCTGAGTCTTACTGATCTGAAAGCTCGATCAGGGTTTGAGCATCGTCGACCCATCTGACAACCCAAATTCGTGACGAAAGGCGTATGCGAGCTAGGATATGCTAGAAAAAGCCAAATCCAAGATGAAAGACGTTTTCTACTCAGGCCCTCGCTAGAGTATGTCTCGAACGACGAGACGACCTATCAACTTCAATAGCCATACTTCGCCTGTCAATCACCATCGCATTTAATATTGAGTCAAAGTAATTATGACTCATCGGGCCAAAGTTATGATCCTCGGACCATGCTAACACTTCAATTGTTCTGTCATTGTCACATTAAATGCGAAGGTGACTCATTCGACTGGCTGCCGATACGTGTAAAGTGCGGTCTAATCAGTAGACTGCATCGACTCTCTGTAAACAATGGGTAGCCTCCACTATTCGAAGGCACGCTACTCCCTAAAATTAGATTATGCAAACATGCTTAATCTATCACTGACTTGAACGTCATAGGGCATGCCAGAGCAGCAAACTCTGTCCCTCTAACGTGTTTTCTGTATAGGAATTTACTTTCTCCTGACTGATCAACTATCAAGTAAGATCAAGGGACTCTAAACTCTTATAAATATCTACTAAGTTGTACAATCAACTTTCTGACATAAACACCTTCAATATCTACTTTAAGATACAAAAATGCCCCCCCCCCCCCCCCACCAAACAAAACCCTTCAAATATGGTGTTGATATAGAGTGATTGAGATCCTTTCCAATTAGGTGGTAATTGAAGAGGATGAGGATTCAATTCTCTTCATCCTTACAATCTATATCATTTTCAATGGATAAGATCACATCATGTGAGATTTTAATTATTACAAATAGTAATTTTGAATATAGTAATTTACAAGTTTACAAGTGGCTTTCGAGGTCATAGTAGTTTTCAAGATAACAATGACAATATTATGTGACGTGATCTTATCCATTGAATATAATATATGCAGTAAAAATTGAGAGAATTTGACTCTCTCTCTAATTGCTACCTAATTGGAGGCATCTTTTCTGGATCACAACTTAAGAAATATTATTATTGTTGTTAAAAGATTGCAAATATTTCATTATCAGATGTTACCTTAGCATTATATTTTTGCAATTAGGAAATAAAAAAAGAAGAAGACCAAATAATAATATAATTGATCGAGATGAGCAAATGGGATTCTTTTGTCTTTTTTTGAATCAACTTTCGCATCACATCTCACAGATTCGCCTCACATCTCACGGATCCCCTTTCTTCACAATGTGATTGCTCGAATCTTGCAGCAGAAATATCAATCATTTTCATGGAGGGGGGAAAAATTAGATGATATGAAGGAAGATGTTAAAGTTAAGGCAAAAGCCTGGAGAAAAATTAGCCTGAGCTTACCAGTGATAAAGTTTGACAGTTCAAAACTTGTGTACAAAGGTCAAAAGTACCCTTGCTAGCCCAATGTGGTCTTGGTCGACGTTGTTATGAGGCCCAAGCCTACAGGCCGCAAAACACTTTACACGCCCCAGCCCATGCAATTAGACTACAAAACTTATTGTTTTAGGTGATGTTTGTCGAAGGGTTAAGAGAGAAGAGTTAAGGAGAATGATTAATTTAGTTAACTCGTTGTGAAGGCTAAAAAAATTAAATTTCATTTGGATTAGGTATTTGAGATGAATGGTTAACCTTTTTGTGTTTGGCAAATAATAAAGGAAAGGAGGTTATTACATCTTATCTTTTGAAAAATACCATGTTTACCCTAGTCAAAAATATTCATTATCTATTATTATATATACCAAATAAATTGAATTTTTATTTATCTTGTATACTAAACTTAGACTATATATTTTATCAATTTACTAAAAAATATAATAAAAATTAATTATATCCATGTACTAAAAATTATAATTAGATAATCTGAGTAATCATAGAAACATGTGGATAAAAATTTAATGATGCAATTCAATATTTAAAATGTTTACCTAATCATCATATCCATATAGAAGATTATCAGACAATGAAGTTCAAAATTTGCTCAAGCATTATCCAAGATATTAGCTATTTCTAAAATATTGATAATATCTAAATCTAACATATAAAGTTAATATTTTGTATAGTTTAGATGTAAAATATCTTTCCAACTAACAAAAAGTCGACAAACATTTTATCCTGATAGCTTACAAAATTACTACAGATACCCTTGGCTATTAGAGGAATTAAGAAGTTACTCCGCTCAATTGGCCAAAATAGTTAGCCCGCAGAAATGACGGCTTAACTAATGCTAACCCGTGGCAATGGGTTTACAAACCCATTAAGCAAAAAGGTGTGTTTGGCAGGCTAATGGTTTACAAACCCTCCGTTCGCCTGTTAGGTTACCTAGTGCAACCTTACTGACAAAAAAAAAAAATTGTATTATATTTGTTCCGAATCCCAAAAACAACTATATTTATATGAATTATTATTATTACGATAGAAAAAGTGCGAGTTTATTTTATGTGTAAGTAAATTTGTGTCTATACTACTATATAATGAACATAGTGGGGGTAGTAAAAATTGGATGAATGGTGGACATTTTCATTCTTCTTATTGTAATTTGGAGGATAAAATGGTAATTTTGCAGGAGTGATTGTTTCCTTTTCTTTATTTTCATTCTTATTTCTAGAAGATTCTAAATCATGACATGATAATAGGTGTTATGGTCCTGAACCCTCACTGATGATGACTCTCTTGACTAAGGGAGCAAAACCCTTCTCGCAAACAACTGAAGTGTGCCCTGGGCACACTGAGGAGAGCTCCGCCCGGTTACTCGGGCGTCAACCTTGGATGTCTCTCCCCTAGGACGCCCAGCGTGGCCCAAGTAAAGGAGCCACTATGCTGACTGGACCCCTCGTGGACGACACGAAAGGCGGTACTAGTCAGCCCCCCTCGTGGATGACACGAAAAACGGTACTAGTCGGCCCCCTCTCGTGGACGACACGAAAGGCGGTACTAGTCGGCCCCCTCTCATGGACAAAGCGAAAGGGGGTACTAGTCGGCCCCCTCTCGTGGACGACGCGAAAGGCGGTACTAGTCGGCCCACTCTAGTGGACAACACGAGAGGCGGTATTAGCCGACCCTTCCCCTCTCCGTTTAGTGGACGACATGAAAGGCCATATTAGTCGGTCCCCGCCACGACCGAAGCCGACAGCCACATTAGCCAAACTCCCTCACGAGCGGCATGAGAAGCGTCGCCAGGTTGACCCATTTCTCCCTTCACGTAGGACAGCCGCCTTGGGTTCAAGTCACGACAACACGTCGGCGTCGCATTAATGAGGAAATCAATGTGCAGAT
>JBAKGM010000200.1:9012866-9040642 GCA_037177215.1 Asparagus racemosus | reverse complement strand
TTTTAAAAGTAAGAAATGAGATGAGAGGAGATGAGTTGTCACCATATTATTGGTTGGTGTGGATATTTGTAAGGGTGAAAAGTGATGGAAATATCAAAAAGTGAAGGAAAGTGGAGATTGGAAAATGGAGGAAAGTAAACAAACAGCCCCTAAAATGCAGGAACATACAAGTTTAAAAAAACTCTAGAAATGGTTATATTCGTAAACATTTTAATTACAGGGACGAATGTGAAAAATATATGCCATCTTTATCTACCTCTTTCCTCGATCCCGAACCCAAATAGCAGTAACCCACAGCGTTCAACTTCCTTACCTTCCAGAATCCGAAACACAAAATCATCAGAGAACCCTTTTTTTCTCGCCTAGGGTTTTGATCTTCGGATCTCCGATCCAAGTCAAGGAGAAATGAAGATCACCGCTATCCTCGTTCTCAAGACCACAGGCGGCGCCGGCGACTCCTCGTCGTCGGGATCGGCGGATCCGGTGATCTTGGCGAATGCCTCTGACGTCAGCCACTTCGGATTTTTCCAGAGGAACGCGGCCAAGGAGTTCATCGTCTTTGTCGGTCGAACCGTCGCTAAGAGGACGGCTCCTGGTCAACGCCAATCTGTTCAGCATGAAGGTATCTTTTAGATCCCTCATTTATTGATGATTTAGGGTTTCTCAGATGCAAATCTGAGATCCAAGTGAATATTTTGGGGGAATCTTGGCAAGGCACGATGATCCCAGGCCGAAACGTGAGTTCGATCCCCGATCCGTACCAAGGTAAACCCCGGCTGTGGGGGTCCCACCCTTCCATTCCTACGATCCCACCATGGACCTGGGGGTATTGGCAGTTTTACCACCGCACCCCCAAACCACCTGCGCTACCCACGGTGGGTTATTTTGGTGTTTAATTAGTCTAAAAGAGGAGTGGGAGTGGTACTTTTAGGAATAAATTTTAGCGATAATTGTCGATACTTGTTTGATCTTTGATTCTAAATCAAAAGAATGTGGCACGGTGTTCTGAAATCAGCGCTGATCCAACTAGATGTCTTGATTTATCAGTTGCAAAGCTTGATTTCTAATTTATTTATAGTGCTTTTACTAAAAATGCATAATGTAAAATGAAGTTGCTCGTTCTCTTTTGGGAGTTTGCTTTAATGTTCAAACTGGGAGTTTAGTGCTTTTAAGATGCGAATCAATGTATATTTTGTTTTGGGACAGTAATACTCAATTGAGCATGATTGTTGTTCCAAATGTAAGTTTTTTGTTTGTTTCTATTAATCGCATTAGAAGAACTTGCCATCATTGTATCACATCCTTTACTTCACTAAGACCTTGTTTGGATGATTGATTGGATTTGGGATGAGAATTCTTTGAATTTCACATTGACTGTTTGGGTGAGAGCCCTTAGGATCGAAATCCAAAATATGTGTTTGATTGCCACATTAATTCTTTTGGCAGGTACTCATTTCTGTTCAATAGTAGATTGTAGCCAAGATAATCCTTTATTCATATCCTTATACTCTAAACTTTATGGATTCTAATATTAGATTCCATTATTCCAATGAGTGATCTTGACTTGTTTGGATGTTAATTTTCGACTAAAGAACACCAATCATTTGAATCATGAAAGGGAGGTCAATATCTCTTTCTTTTATCAAAAGTACACCAAACAAGCCTTTTGGATTGTAATTCTAAGATCTCACGCAAAAGAACATAGTTGGAGTCTAAAAGATTCATCCAAGTAGCATCTGATAGTTCTTCATCCTAGCTCTGCAAACAATCCCTTGGATTAGAAAAAGAAGTCTAGGAGTTTTTTTAATGCAAATATTGCGCTACTTTTTGGATTATGACTTTTAAGATTTTGCTAAAAAAAATTAATCGTCAAACAAGTCATTTAATTTTTCAAATTCATTGGGAGGATGGGGTTATTCAAACTTGTGCAAGGTCTTATTAGTGTCTCTAGAAGGATGAGGAAACAGTGGAAAGGCCTTACATATTCACTATGATGAGTATCCTTTGTTCAGGTCTTTCTATCCTCGTATTTGTTTCACATTAGATGGTTAGGAAAGCAATTCTCAACTGATGAGGAAATCTGAACAAAGCAGTGTAAAGGCCTTTACATATTGGTGGAATAGATAAAGTATCGTCAGTGAAATAGGTAGAGGTCTATTCATTTGGCATGAAAGCCAAATACATTGCGGGATAAACAGTTGGTGAAATGCATATCTCCGCTCATGAGGATTTGCAATTTTTCCATCTGTAAGGAAATTTGTCCTTTCTAAGACACCCATCCACATGTTGGTCTCACATGAGACTGCAAATCTAGAAGAGGGTGGGAATTCCAGATCAATACATTTCAATTACAGGCCTCTTAATTCTCTTGAATTTTCTTTTTCTTTCCCGTTTTAAACAAATCCACTGTTTAAGTATGTAGCACCGGGCTTACTGATTTTATTCACGTTATAAATGAACTGGAAAATACTTTCCTTACCTAACTCATATGAAACAATTTGGAGAATAGTTAGTAGCGAATCAATCATGACTCATGAGTAGGTGTCTCCACATTTCATCATCCTTTCAGAAAAAAAATTAGGACATAACAAGTTCAGAGTTTTGGTCTCTATTTTCATAAAGTAATGCACAAAGAACCAATAAAAATTAGACATCTTGATGCGATTGATATGGAGGGTATAAGCTGAACTTGGTTAGCGCCTATTTGTTAGGATCTTCCATTAGAAACCTAAATTTGTTTACTACGCTTAACATGCACACATCTAGTCTAAGGAGTGCCATTCCCATTTTTTGGCGGTCAACTGTGTTACCTTTTATAATTCCTTTGTTATTTGTACACCGTACTTTATCCCTTTACAATCTTTATGCTAGGATTTAACCTTCTTGAAAGTCCCCCCCTCCCCCCCCCCCACCACCAAAAAAAATAATAAATAAATTAGTTCTTCTTTCCCTTTGTAATTTCCTCTAAGATATCATGTGAGAAGGATTTGAAATCAACCCATGTCATTTTGCTCAGTTTCATTTATCTAGTCAGTGTCTATTCCTTGGGGGAAGGGTGGGAAAAAAAGCTTACCATCATGTTTCAGATATTTTGTTACTTGGTTAGTATTTTTCTCAACTTCATACATATGATGGCATAAGTATGCATTCTTATGTTAGCACAAATTTAAGTGTTAACAGAGGGTTATGTGAGCAGATGATCATTTTACTACATGGACCATTAGAAATGGACAAGAATGCTAAACTTGTACTTTTATTCCATATCTCTGGGAGACTCCTCTGGTGTATAACCTTTGTAGACCTTGCAACAACAACAGCAAGAGCCCAAAAAGAAAAAAAAGAAAGAAGAAAAAGAAGAAAAAAGAGAAAAAAGACATTTATTACTTTTGTTTTGAGTGAAAGAGTTCCTTAGTTTTATTATACTTAATCTTGACTCTTCTTTAATTGACTTCTCTTTGTAGAATACAAGGTGCACTCATATAACAGAAATGGTCTTTGTGCATTGGCATTCATGGATGATCATTATCCTGTTCGAAGTGCGTTCTCTCTTCTAAACAAGGTCAGTGCATTAATTTTTATCTGCAACACACTTATTTATGTGTAGAAATTGGAAGAAAGTTGATACGCTTGACTGTCTAGTTGCTTATCAAATTTATTTGCAAATATGTTGTTACGATTATGATGAGTCCCTTGCCTCTTACACCCTTCTTAATGTCTGACTATACCTTGGCCTCCAGGCAATTGATTTTTTCAGTACTTTGTTGCTAATTAGGTTAAAACTTCATATTAAATGGGTTATCTATGAGGAACAATTTGAACCTGGAGGAGGTTCCATGAAGAATTTGGGAAACTTTGCAATTCACTGTGAATCAGATGTAATCTCTTTAATTTGTGTCATATTTCTATCGAAGTAAACTATGCATAAGACAGGTTTGTCATATGACCTGTTTTTTGGATAACAACCTTTTTACATTATACAGATTGTACCGTACAAATCTGGAGCATCTTGCATAGTTACTCCTACAGTAGGGAAGAAAATTACTTCTACATCAGGGAAGAAAAATACTATATTGGTAGGATCTATCATTCATCTCGTAGGCATTCTATGAGCCAATGACCAGACATTCTCTAATGTTAGATATTGCAGGTTGGCCTGACAATCTTTTGTGGCCTTATATATGTAAAAGCTATACATCTGGTCTAGGTAACACTGACATGGCATTTTGGGTGCCGTATCCATGTCCGATACGTGTCGGACACGGATTCTCCGTGGATACGCCATGGACACATGCGGCTCAAAGAAAAACCCGATTTCCCCATTACTTATACCCTAAACTAGTTTTTCAGATAATATCAGATTCAAAACCAATTGTTTTTTTAACCTGAAAACTGAAATCTATTACCTAAATATTTGAAAAATACCATCGTATTATCCCATGCGATCAACTCTAAACTTTTATTGTTAAGCCTTATTCTTAGTCTGATTTAACTTGATTCTTAATTGTTATAAATAATAGAAAGAAACATGCAAATGTCATAGGTATGTTCATTCAATATTTGATCTAATGTAAATTATACACCCCCCCCATATGCTACATTTTGCAAATTTTTCGTGTCCCGTGTCTTTATCCGTGTCGGTGTCTGCACTCGTATCTGTGCTACATAGCATTTAGTGAAGCAAAGTCATCTTCTTTTGTAATTCATGCAGAGCTTATAGTAAGTACAGGAGTAGGAAGATGTTGCTAGGCAGTAATACTTGGCTATAGTAGCCATTCTTCAGTATATTGCCCACTATAAGCCCCTAAAGACAAGCAAGTGAAGACATGAAAATCATGAAATACTACTCAGTAGGGAATACATTTTTTCCAGTTAATCAAATTAGGTGTGTTAATGCACAGAAGGGAGGGGTAATGGAGAACTATGAAAAGTGGACACTAAAAAAATATTAAATGTCTAGATGAGAAACAAGTGTGGACTTTATGCACAAAAAGAAGTAACAATGATTAACTGTTGGCTTTTGATAACCTTAGGGCCTGTTTGGCAAACCTATTAAACTGGTTTTAGTTAGAATAGTTTGGCCCAATAGCTTAGCCCTAGTTTGGCAAAACAAAAAGTTGGGCTTCACTTGTTTTTGTTTGGTTGGCCTTATTTTGCCTAATAATTGGGCCAGAAAAGAACCATGCCCCCCGGTTTGAAACAGAACCCGTTTAATGACCCTACCTAGTTCACATATAACTAGTTTAGCCTAATCTAGACTAAGCCTACCTAGTTCAAAACTAAGCCAGGTTAGTTTTTAAGTTGCCGAACTGACCCTTAGGGTATGTTTGACAAAATGTCAAAAATTGGGTCAGGACTTATCAGTCCTGACCCAGTTTCATTCTAAACTAGTTTTAGTTTAGACCTTTTGGGGGGTGGGGGGCGCTGGTCCAAACTAAAACTAGTTTAGAGGGTTTTTTGGACTTACAAAAACTGGGCCAACACTGGCTTAGTTTTTTGCCAAACAAAAAAACACCCAAAACTGGGCAAGGTTCAGTCCAGGCTTAGTTTTGGAGGTTTGTCATACACACTCTAAAGATACAACAAACACGCTAAGTGAACACATTGAAAGAAGCCAAAAGAGTACGAAGAAATATGAATATTTATATACGCAATGTGAAACCATTTGACAGTTACGAATACGAATGATGAACTATATACATATTGATAAAAATATTTTGAGAAATTGTGAAAATGGGCATAGAAAATATATCAATATCCTATATACAAAACCATTTATTATGTTTCTAGCATGTTGGACTGGAAATTGAATTGTACGAGCTAAAACACATGCTGGTTATTTGAATCAGCTGAGATATTGGAGATTCCACCGAGGTTTTGTGGTATCAGCTAGCTTCTGGCTAGAATTACCAAAAACTGTTCTTCATTGAGGAAACCCTCGTGGAAGATCTTGGTTGGCATAGAATGAGAGAGGAACCTGTGTGGTACCTGTAAGTTTGCAAAGATCTTAGAAAATAAAACAGAACCATTTCAATCTAAAGAGTAAAGAAAAAGATAGTTGATTGAGAAAATAGTTGAGAGAGAAAATTCTCAGCTATATAGGATGGGTATTTCTATATGCTTGTTAAACACATTCAAATACTTCTTGGACACCTCAAATATGTGTGCGCACTTCACAAACATGTCCTCAATTATGTGATATATATCTATTTTGATCTTAGGACATTTGTCAGAGACTTCTTGAATGCTTGTCTATGGTTCCTAATGTCTCATACATTTCTTTAATCACCATTATATATTTGAAATTTGAAATATTTATTTATTTTTGTATATCATCGGTGATTATTTTTCAGTGGAAGAAGCTTCAAAATGTCTACTTGTATTAAACAATTAGTTTAGGTGTGTCTAGCAACTCAATTAAAACTTGAAGAGCTTAGACTTGCAAATTCATAAAATGTACGATATAACAAAAAGTTTAGTATATTTGTAACCATTTTATGTTATATATAACTAGAAACCATTTCTAGACTATTGGGTGTTGGACATGGACGTACACATGTATGTATGAACTCTCTCTTATTGTTATGTATATTCTTATTTCATTTCATTGTGTCTAGGATCCTGTTTCTTATGGAAGTGCCACGTGTCATTTCCTTGTCCGTGTACTATGTGTTCCCTTCCTCTATCAATGTTTTAAATGTCGGATGTTGGGTTCATGTCGGACGGCTAAAATTCATGTCAGATGGCGGAAATAGGGGATATGTTGGGGGACATGAAAAAAATATCGGATTGCCATATCAGTGTGCATGTGTAATATAATATCATAAATAGAATCTAAACATACTTAATAATTCTATTGTCTAAACATATGAAAAAGTAAATAACTTATTGAGTTATGATGGATTGAATCAATTGATGTTAGGATCACCAATCAATGGGAGAGATAGAGATTGAGACTGAGAATGAAAGAGATGGGGGTAGAGACAAGAGAGTTGGAGAGGGGGAATGAGACAATGAGAGAGAGAGGCAGGGAGGATACAGAGACTGAGAGAGTTTGAGAAGGAGACTGAAGGAGGGAGAGAGATTTAGAGAGAGGGGGAAGAAAGAGGGACTGAGAGAGAGAGAGAGAGAGAGAGAGAGACGATCGAGAGAGATTGAGAGAAAGAGGGACCAAGAGAGAGATAGAGATTGAGAGGGAGAATGAGAGGGAGAGAAATGCATACCTTCTTTGAAGCTAGACTTGGGTTTCCACCTTCCACTTTTTCACTCCAAACTAGGGTTTTTTGAAGTAGAGAGGGGGGGAGAGAGAGAGATTCGCCCATTTACCTTTGCTTAGAGGACCCGAAGAAGAAGATGGATGCATTGTTGCTCAGGGACAAAGAAACAGAGAAAAGAGGAAGCAGAAAGCGTGTTTCGCTGTTGCTTTGGGCAACAAAAAAACCCTAAAGCAAAGATAAATGGGCTTATTGGGTCTGGTCGGGTCGGGTTGAGATTTGCCCACTTATCTTTGCTTAGAGGCCCTGAAGAAGAAGATGGATGCGCTGCTGCTTAGGGACGTAGAAACAGAGAAAAGAGGAAGCAGAAAGCGTGTTTCGCTGCTGATTTGGGCAAAAAAACCCTAAAGCAAAGATAAATGGGCTTATTGGGTCGGGTTGGGTTTAGCAAACTTGACCCAATAAGCTTAAACCGGTTTTTGTCCAATTTGGCCATTTTTCAAGGCCAAAATGGTGCCCGCAATATCCGATTTTTTCCGATATGTCCTTGTAATAACCTCAAAACCGCAATATGCATTAAAAACCCAAATATCGTGGCGGGTAGGGCATCAAAACGACATGTCGGCCGCTATGTCCGCCATGGTGGCCGACATTTAAAACATTGGTCTCTATAGCCATGCTTCTTAAATTCTTAGCTAGTTAGGCTGTATTAGCGCCAGTTTGCATTCCTCCCCCTTCTTTGCTTCTGCTTGTTGTCATATTAGCCAGTAAGAAACAAAGGAGAGCACAAAGAATTATATACATGGGGCTTCAGGTGTGTTGCAGCCATGGTTTAGCTTGGTCAACTTGTTTCCCATGTCACGGCTTTCCTTGCAATGTTTCTTTTAAATATTTTATGTATGCTTAAACCCATGGTTTGACTTAGTGATGGTGTCTCCCGCATCAGTTATTGTAGTCTATCAGTTGCCATAATAGAAGTTCATTGTAAAAGTTGTGTAACTTAGCAATTAAGCCAAAGGACAATAGTTGCTTAGACTATGAAGGGGTGGGTCAACCTGGTTGTATGTCGATCGACTTTAAATTTAATCTGGATTTATTTCAGGAAAAGGGAAAAACTCAATTAGGAATCAGCCATATAGATTAGCCTCGGATCATGCAAGAATAGGTTTTAGTTTAGGCTTTACGATATGCTTTATTATTATTTTTTTGTTTTCTTTATCGCGTTAATTCAGGCAGTGTTACTGTTCTGGACCAAATAGTATTGCATCACACAAAGCTATATGTATCCTATATTTATTTTTAACTGCTTAGTCTTTTTGATGCACATATATTACAGGATGTAAGGCTTAATTAAGCTTATGTACTATTTAGGTGATAGATGAGTATCAAAAGGCTTTTGGGGAATCTTGGAGAAAAGTGCAGGAAGATTCTACACAAGCATGGCCATATTTAAACGAAGCTTTAATGAAATTCCAGGTTTCTTTTCTTTTTCAAAATTTCTGTTAAATTATATTTCTGTGTGTGAAGGAACTCTTTCATTTTCCACTTATGCAAATAACCAAATATATTTTTTAAAGTTCTTTTGTTCTATTTTACTTCTATAATCTCATGTTGCTTCTCAGAGTTCTGTATTCTGCACTCATTTTTTCTGGAAAGCATTTCAAAGTTAGCATGGTATACACCACAATTTTCAAAATTTTCGTACCAGAACAGAAAAGCTAAATATTATCTGTAGTTTTGGTTCAATCAGAATTTGAGTTTATTCACTTTTTCTTATGATGGGTAGTTTAATACCCATGCAGTTCTAGTGCTCTACGGGTTTAATAGTTTAACACGGATGTAAACTGCTAACTTAACCGTTCTCTTATCATGTGTTATCTTTCTTTAGGATCCATCAGAGGCTGACAAGTTGATGAAAATTCAGAGGGACCTGGATGAAACCAAAATTATTCTAGTAAGTGTTGATCTCTGGATACATATAAGCTTCGTGTGATTTCTTTTTTCACTTCTATATATAATTTAGGAATATTTTGGTTCACAACCATACACAAGCTGATCATGGACATAACATGATTAACAAATGACAACTATATATTTTTGGAACATGTAGCATTGGCACAAAAGTTAATAAAAGAATTCTAACATGGAAAATGTCCTATTCGGGACTCTTAGCCTATAAAGACCATCTCCTCCATAGTATTTTTCTTACGTTAGTTTAAACTTGATTGTATTTTCCAATATGATAAAGTTACGTAGTGAATTTGATAAAGGAAATCTCCATGGGTTTGTCTTGGTATTCTTTTCTTTCTGTCATATTGCATGATGCTGACTGATTGCTTCAGTGCAATGCATGACTCTACTTTCTAGTTGGATTGGTCCAATTGCTCTATAAAATTTAGCGGGCTTGATCACTCTGATCACATTCTTGATATAATATGACGTGAGATCAGTCTTCATATCTTATTTAGGAACAATCAATCTGTGAGTTGGTTGGAATATTTCATGAGGAAATCTACCAAATTCAGGTATTTGGATTTATTAAGGTTTGCTGGATTCATATTTTGCCTTTTTGGAAGTGTGCCTTTTGGCGGATATGTGGCATTGGGTGTATTAGGAGTTTAGGACCTAGAAATGTTCTGTCATGAACATACTGGAAATTCCTTGATGGATTTGCTCAAATCTTTGGAAATTCATTTACTTTTCTTGGGGGACGTTTACTTTTGCTTTGTTGCATTTCATGTAACAGGCTATATGTGCCTGGAAATGAGTATTCAATCTCTATGGTTGAACTCTACATGTACAATCTATAATTCTATTGTGAAATGTGCAAGGCTTTGATCCTTTTGTTCTGGGAGGAGTTGCCTCTCATCATATTGCAGGGAGTTAAACTGGGTTGTGTTCATTGGTTTAAGAGGGAGGTTTAATCGTTTTTGCTCCTTTGTTATCTTTTAGTTTTATTTTGGCTTTGCATGCATGAAGACCTTCACACAATTTTGTCTTATATTAACCAGTTTATATATTTCATATATTTTGATTAGACTTGCTAAATGTGGGAAATGTATCTGAATTGCTCTGTTGGTTCATCATGGACAGGAAATGATAAAGAAAAAAGGGTAAACTTTAAATAAAAAAACCCCAACATCTTTGTTCATTAAGATTCTGATAAACAACATATCATAAACACTGTGATATTGGTTCGTACATGTTGGTGATTTACGTACCGGATTAGAAGTACAGATTAGTGTTATGCTGCAAACCAATATGATAAGTACCATTTGTTGGAGAACATGCATTTTATTCTCTGGTGGTAATCTACAACAAAAAAGAAATTGGAGGATTGCCAATTACTTCCACTGCAATAAACATGTTAGTGTTCTTTAGTTTAATGTCTATGTGCTGTAAAGCAGATTTCTTAGTGTTGATGCTCGGATTACACAGTCATTAATCTTCGTTGGATTAGAGTTTAGGAGAGTGGGGTCCGCTTCCTCTCCTAATGCCTGGCAGTTTCGTTCGTCGGTAGTCTCTCCCGCTCCGGAAGGGAACTTGTGAAAAAGGGCGAAGTTGGGATCTCCGGTGGTCTTTCCGACAATCAAGTTAGTATGAGCTTTTTGAGAAAAGAGAGAAAGTAAAGATATTATCTGAGAGGGAGCTCTCTGGGTTAGGGTTGGTTACCTTATCTGTTATCCGGTTTTCTATTTGTATGGGAGTCGAAAGGTACTTTTGTCATTCTGGCTGATGATGAGCTAAAGAGTGAGTCAGCCCTATTCTTACATGTGCTGAGTCAGCCCTATTCTTACGTGTGCTGACTCGATGATTGGACAGAAGCAGGTAGTGGAGGTTGCGTCGGACAGCCTTGACAAGTGTCGATTGGGATTGTCGCGGGGGTTAGCACTGCTCCCTTGGCACTAATGGGGATGTGATTAGTTATATACGCAGCCAGAGAGATTTGAGGTGCCTTAATTACCGTGTGAGATGGGGGAATCAAGGCACTGATCACGCATTTAATGCGATATCGACGTGTTGTCGAACCCAAACGTCGTACAACCGTCGTCTGGAGACGAGAGCTCGAGTCGGTCGAGTGGGGAATGGTGTGCCATTCTAGAGACCGGTTAACACCGCTATTCGTGTCGTCCATGAAGGTAGTCGACTGGGGGGACGACTGGTATCGACTTCCGAGTCGCTCCATGGGGTTAGTCGATTGGAGAGTCGAAGAGAACGGCTAGGACCGTCATTCGCGTCGTCCTTGACTGTAGTCAGGTGAGAGGACGAATGGTCTCGACTTTCGGGTCGTCCTGCGGGGTAGTCGACTGAAGAGTTGAAGAGAACGGCTAGTACCGCCCTTCGCGTCGTCTATGAAGGTAGTCAACTGGGGGGACGATTGGTATTGACTTCCGAGTCGTCCACAGGATTTTGGTTAGTGCGGCTAAGTTCACTTTCTTATCTTAAGCATTGGAATTCCCCCCGAAATTCAAGGGTTGACAGTGAAAAAATGTCCAGGACCATAACATTTAGTTTCAGGAATAACAGTGTCAACTATTTGTATATTGTTGACTTCTATACCTTGTAATCTGCTTTACATCACAGATTTCATTTAAGCAGCCTGCTTCATGGATCATGTCATCAGCTTAACTAGATCATTCAAGTTTTTTTCCCCTTCCTGGTTGATGGTTTCACATTAATGGTTCCTTCTGTGAATTTCAGTATGTTATATTATTTATTTCCTTCCCAAAAGATTTAAAACAAGACCTCTGATGATATTGTTGTCAAAGCATGACAGTGAAATCAGACTAAAGATTGCACAACTCAAAGATATAGTTTTTTTTCCCCTTGAGCATGTGTCTTTTGGTCAAGGCTGAATGTGTTAATCTTGATAAAATATTGTTTTCTTCGTAAAGGAGATGGAAACTGTAAAATGTTGTTGCAACCATATTTTTTACAGAATAGGAAACCCTGGAAGAAACAAAGCAACCTCACCGTCTTTGTGCAGAATAATGGTTACGCTTATTCCTTACAAGAGTTTTTATTTTATTTTATTTTATTTTATTTTGTGAATACCAATTCTTTGGTGTCAATCTTGCACTGACCTGATTTGGACCTGTTAAAATTACTTGCAACTCTCAATTGTGAGTATTTACCTACCCTCCCTAGATGCATCATGGGTAGGTGCTTTGTACTCTTGATGAGAAATGGACATGCCATGTACAGGAGATGAAATTTCCATGCCTCTTTTATCTTTTATATATCTATGTATATGGTAATGTCCCAAGAAATAATAGTAGACAAACCACAGAAACAATCAAATCTTATCTTTCTTGTACTCATGAAACGGACGGTGGTATATTCTTCCTTATGATATGTCACTGCCGAAGTAGGCTGTTTCATGAATGAAAATATCAAAAGTGAGTATCCCATCAATTTGGGTTGTTATTCAGTTTCGCCTGGAACAACCAAAATGTGGCTTGCCAGTTCGACATTGTTCTCTGAAATATGTCTAGTGTTGTGCAGTTTTACTGAAAGCAAAGCTTTGATAATTTGTAAGTAGAGTTTGTACGTTTTGAGTTTTTGAACTTCTGACAATACCTTTTCCTGTTGCTTGTTTTCCATGTTGCTCTTGAGTATTTTCTTTTGTTTCAATTAGTGATAGAACAGTAGATTAGGACTTACTGGCATCTAAGAAGTTAAGGCATGTAATTTTGCATATTATCCATCCCATATTGTAAAAAGACAGCCTTTTACTGGTCAGAATCTTACATCTCCCTTTTGCAACCAATGCAGCATAAAACCATTGACAGTGTGCTTGCACGAGGGGAGAAATTGGATAGCCTGGTGGAGAAAAGCTCAGATCTGAGTGCAGCCTCCCAAGTAAGTAAAACATAATACACATTGTAGGCTTTGCAACTCGTGCCTAAAACCTACCACATGCTGTAAACACCTTTTGTATGTTCTCCAATTGGCTAAGTTTGGCAAAGTCATGTTTGTATGTTGGATTGTGGGTTTATATCACTGGTGATTGCTGTTCGACCTTTACCTATAAGTTGGTCATACTAATTTAGCATTCAGCCAATTCAACCTGCTTAGTGCTTACCTAAATCCCTTGCCTTTTATACCGCACTTGAATATTTTTACATTTCAAAAGTAAAGATTGCTTACAAACTTTCATAGTTACGTGTATACTTTGTTAATATTAATATCTAACAATCTCAAACCTATCTGCCATATTAAGTAAACAGTAACAATGACCAAACAGTTTGTGAGGGTTTTGATCATACCATAATAAGAAAAAAGTTCCCACTGACATCATTAGTCTAGCCAAAGTGATTTGAGTCGGATTCATATGATAACACTCTTTCACAAAGCAAGCACATTTGGTGAACAAAGACTCATGGAAGTATCTCTTTTTTCTCAACAGATGTTTTACAAGCAGGCAAAGAAAACCAATCAGTGTTGTACCATACTGTAAAAACTCCTGCAAGGTTTGAGCTTCTCGTGAGGTTCCTTGGCAGGATAAAAGTGTGTAAATTGCCTCAAGAATTTCAGTCCAAATGGTTGTGTTTTCATTTCATCTATTAGATTTGTTTTGCATGCTTATAATTTACATTTATTTTACAAGTAACTTAGAACTTGGAAGCTAATGATTAACTCTATGATTCTCACTTCAAAGGGCCAAGGATGGCCACTGGTACATCAATTATTTTTATTGCATATTCTACATGATGATAATTCTTTCTGTTTGATAATATAATCTTCTCTTGACTAGTACCTTATTAAGTTTCTGTTAAGGATTATCTTATTCTTCTTCTTATCCTATGTTTCTGTAAGGATTATCTTGCTAATTTGTATATTATCGTTTGAATTTATGAAGTCAACAGGCTATTGAACTTGAGTAATGTGGGAGGCAGCGAAATATCAGTTGACTAATTGTAAATTGAAAAGAACAATGAATGGATAATAATTTATGGCTTTGACATAAACATGACGTTTGCTAGTTCTTAAAGTTTTAAGTTGTGTCATTCATGTTATATATAATTATTTATCTGAGGACGGGAGTTAGAACGGTTCTTCTTTCCGTTCTTGATGATGTGTTCTTTCTATCTGTTTAGCCAAAATGGACGGCCGAGCACAGCATGGTTGCCATTCGTTATATCACTTATTGACTAACGAGACAACTCTTGATAATATCTTCTCCTGAGTCCTAACTGAGGCAGATAAAAAAGTATTGTATTGTTATAGGTCAATGTTGAATGGGTAATTAATATCACATTGGCATTCATAAAGCCACCTGGGAGTTGAAGATTGGAGCTCAATTATTAGTCCCCCACTTTCTTTACCTTTGATTCCATGGTTACCCACGTATATCGTACTTTCTAAGGATTTTACTCCTTGAATGGGATGCATAAAATCCATAAGAAAAGCCAGAATACTCCTTGTACGCGGTTTATCCTCGGACATAAAAATAAAATTAGCTTCTCAACAAGATTATTTGCTAACCAAATTGTTATATTAGCAGTCCTTTCAGTAGAATAAAACGCATTTCAAAGTGAAAGATTACTTGCTCAAAATCCTTTTGTAACTAGTCTCTCAATACTATGACGTGCATTCGTCTCAAATAGACGAGGCTCAAAGATCAGGTGATAGAGGGTTTGTTTGGTGTAACTTAGGAGATGAATTAGAGAAGTGCATGCCTCCATTACATTATACACATACTTGCGCATGCCTCCATTACATTATACGCATACTTCGGCCTTGTTCGTTGCACGCTCCACTTGACATGAAACACGCACCGGTTTCACGCGAGAATCGTAAATCGGATCCGCAACTAACACGGCGCACGTACCCCTCATATGTGGGCCCCATGTAACAGCTTGAGCGGGGCCCAGTTGCAGCGGCTTATCCCTCCGCCGTCGCTTCAAATTCTTCAACTCAGCGAGGGGCACAAAACAATGACAAAATTTCCCTCGCGTTCTTCGGGCTCCGTCCTCTACGAAAGACCAAAAATCCCATAAACAAACCCAATCCTCATCGCAACCACGAGACCTCCACTCATTACGGAGCCGCCACGTGGCACCGAAGCTTCCAACTGCCACCCACCAGTCAGCCCTTATCCCAATCCTATTACAAATAGACCACCGCCAGCTCTCCCTCCCTCCTCGTTCCAAACTTAAAAATCCCCTCTTTTTTTGGCTTTCTAAAAAAGGAAGGGTTTTTTCTGAAACCCTAGCAATGGATCACGCAGCCGATGCTCATCGTACGGACTTGATGACGATCACCAGGTTCGTTCTGAACGAGCAATCGAAGCGTCCTGAGTCCAGGGGAGATTTCACGATCTTGCTCAGCCACATCGTTCTTGGCTGCAAGTTCGTCTGCTCTGCCGTTAACAAGGTACGAATTATTTTTTAATTCTTTTAGGGTTTTAATTTATTGCAATTACTGTGCTTTCTTCCAGATTAAGGCAGAGTTTGGGTGTAGAACTGAATCAGTTTGCGTGTTTTTGGGCGCATGGATGATTTTGGAAGTTTGCGGGTTTGAAAATAATCAGGACGAAGGAATGGGTTTAAATTTTTTTTAATACGATGGTTACTTTAAGCCCCACTATGATAAACCCGCCTTAAAATTGCTCTTTTCCTGGAGACTTAAATTTTTTAATACGATGTCTTCAGATTATTCGAGAATTACTTGATACTGGTATTTGTTACTGGAGCTGCAGTTGGTTTGTCATTACGTGAATGTTCTGGGGGGACCAAATTTTAAATGTAAATGTTTGTCTCTAATTGGGGAACGCATACATTGGAGGGTTCAAGAGGTCCCGTAGAAATCCTACAGAGAAATATTTGTAGTTTAAATTAGAGTAAGGATCTGTAAAATTCAAAAGTTTGATGGGAGCCAAGTCATTTTGTTTAGAGGGTAGCGTCTTGACTGTCTTCACACATTTGTTTCTGAATTCCAATTCAATATATTAATGGAGAAGAATGTTGTGGAAATGTGAACTCAAAGATTAGCCATAATTCTCGTAACGGGCCATTATAGAGAATTACTTGCATTCATTCATCATGAATTCTACGTCCCGAAATGATTGTGTTAGTAGCATGTTTAGTATCAATATGGTGGTCTCATGTGTCTTGTTGCATCCCAATTGTTGATTATTATCTATGATAAAATTCTTGTTTTGTAAATACAAAAGGTTGGATTAATACGGACTTCTCATATTTAACATGCATGGTTTTACTCCTTGAATGGAATGTGTCTCACTTTTCAGAGTCCGACTTTCAAAGCATAATCCATAAGAAAAGCGAGGCTACTCCTTGCACACCGTCTATCCTCAGACATAAAAATGAAATTAGCATTTCAACAAGATTATTTTGCTAACCAAATTGTTGTATTAGGAATCCTTTCAGTAGAATAGAACGTATTTCAAATTGAAAGATTACTTGCTCAAAATCCTTATGTAACGAGTCTTTCATTAGTATGACGTGCATTTGTCTCAAATAGACAAGACTCAGATCACAATGTCACCACGAGAAGAGGATTAAAATTAATCGATACTATTCACAGTTGATTAGAGAGTAGTTAATTTAGTGTAACTTAGGAGATGAATCAGAGAAGTTCATGCCTCCATTGCTTTAAACACATACTTCGGCCTTATTCGTTGCACGCACAACTTGACATGAAACATGCGCCGGTTTCACGCAACAATCGTGAATCGGATCCGCATCTAACACGGCGCATGTACCCCCCTCATATGTGGGCCCCATGTAACAACTTGAGCGGGGCCCAGTTTCAGCGGCATATCCCTCTGCGGTCGCTACAAATTCTTGGACGCTGTGAAGGGCGAAAAACAATGTCAAAATTTCCTTCGCCTTCTTCGGACTCCGTCCTCTTCGAAGGACCAAAAATCCCATAAACAAACCCAATCCTCATCGCAACCACGAGACCTCCGTTCATCGCGGAGCGGCCACGTGGCACCGAAGCTTCCAACTGCCACCAGTCAGCCCTTATCCCAATCCTATTACAAGTACACCACCGCCAGCTCTCCCTCCCTCCTCATTCCAAACTTAAAAATCCCCTCTTTTTTTTTTTTTTGCTTTCTAAAAAGGGGAGGGTTTTTCCTGAAACCCTAGCAATGGATCACGCAGCCGATGCTCATCGTACGGACTTGATGACGATCACCAGGTTCGTTCTGAACGAGCAATCGAAGCATCCAGAGTCCAGGGGAGATTTCACGATCTTGCTCAGCCACATCGTTCTTGGTTGCAAGTTCGTCTGCTCTGCCGTTAACAAGGTCCAAATTGCTTTTAATTCTTTTAGGGTTTTAATTTATAGCAATTACTGCGCTTGATTGCAGATTAACGCAGAGTTTGGATGTAGAACTGAATCAGTTTGCGTGTTTTTGGGTGCATGTATGATTTTGGATGTTTGCAGATTTGCAAATAATCAGGACGAAGGAATGGGTTTAAAATTGAGAACCCAATTTTCAGTTAATTGTTTTTGTTGTAATCTTTCGTTTTTCTTGAAAAAATTTCTCCATTTTGCAGGAATTTTATCCGAAATTGTATCTTGGCAATAAAATAAGTCTACTCCAGTTGTTTTGTAAGTAACGTGAGGGTGTGGGCTGAAAAGACTTTAAAAAAATTAAAGCGCCCATTATGATAAACCCCCCCTTAAAATTGCTATTTTCCTGGAGACTTTGAAACAGGGAGATGGGGGTCAAGAGAAAAGAAATTAATTTTTTAATACGATGTTTTCAGATGATTTGAGAATTACTTGACACTGGTATTTGTTACTGGAACTGCAGTTGGTTTGTCATTACATGAATGTTCTGTAGCTGATTGGGGCACCAAAATTTAAATCTAAATGCTTGTCTCTAATGGGTTATGTATAGATTGCAGGGTATTCAAGAGGTCCTGTAGAAATATACCAAGAAATATTTGTAGTTTAAATTTGAGGAAAGATTTATAAAATTTAAATGTTTGATGGGAATCAAGTGTTTTTATATAGAGGGTAGTTGTCTTGACTGTCTCACATAATTGTTTCTGAATTCAATTCACATAATTTTTATATAGAGCATAATTAAAGATGGGAGAATGTTGTGGAAGTGTGAACTCAAGGATTAGCCATAATTCTCATAACGGACATCTTAGAGAATTACTTGTATTCATTCATCATGAATTCTATGTCCCAAAATGATTGTGTTAATAGTATGTTTAGTATCGATAAGGTGGTCTCATGTCTTCTGTTATAGGCAGCCAACAAACTCCCATAGCCTTCTGAATTTGTTATTGCTTAGCCTACTCTTGAGACCAGACTAGCATTTGAAGAGACAAACCAAAAATCAAAAAACATAAGCTGGTCTCTGGAATTAATAGGTTAAACATGTATTTGATGTTGGCCAAGTCAGCCAAGGCCAACCATCCAGGTCCTCTGTGTCTTGTTGCATCCCAATTGTTGCCTATTATCTTTTTTTTTTTTAAAGAAAAATTGTTGATTATTATCTATGCTAAAATTCTTGTTATATAAATACGAAAGGTTGGGTTAATACGAGCTTCGCAGAATTTAACATGCATTGTTTTGGTTCTTTTGCGTTTACTATTAACTTCTCAGTTAATGGCACAATTTACTCTTCAATCCATTTTCCACTGATTATTTATTATTATAATTATTTTTCTGACTCCTTAAACAGGCTGGCCTTGCGAAACTCATAGGACTTGCAGGAGAGACCAATGTCCAGGCAAGCTTCTGTTTCGATTTAAACCAGAATTTGGCAGTTCTTTTTGTATCCTATATTCATTTAGGTGATAACATAAGTTTCTAACTTGAGTTCAGGGTGAAGAGCAAAAGAAACTGGACGTGCTTTCAAATGAAGTTTTTGTCAAGGCTCTGGTTAGCAGTGGACGAACAGTAAGTCTTACAACATTACGGTCGAGTTTCCATGCCCTTTTCTTCCTGCAAATGCTTAGCGCAATTTTGGACTGTGACATTAATAACAATATGGAAACATCTTCTGCAGTCTATTCTTGTTTCAGAAGAGGATGACGAGGCAACTTTTGTGGAGCCAGCATTGCGTGGAAAGTCTGTATTGATTGACTTATCCTCTTGAGTGTCTTTTGTTTATCTTGATTGTTACTGATATAAACCTCTTAAACAATTTGCTGCTTTGTAGATACTGTGTAGTCTTTGATCCACTGGATGGTTCCTCTAACATTGATTGTGGGGTTTCTATTGGAACGGTATGAGTGCCTTCTCTAGTCCATTGTGTTGATTTTTCTTAAGAGCTATGCTTTTATAATACACATTATCTTTTTAGCTCTCTATGTAGAAAAGGCTTTAAAATTTCTAGGAATAAATTGAAAGTTTGTTCCCTGCCACTAAACTACATGACGGACCATACTGCACCATTTATTTTGATCGACATATCGGGTGACATGTGCGAATAAATATTATGTTCTTTGAAGTGTCCCAAACCATTCATCGACTGGTTGGAAAAATGATTGGCAGTTTAATGTAAGATGAGGGAAATCATTAGATGGATGGTATACAAGCTTTTGGTATTTCTTTTGGTATATGTACATATGACATAGCAAACAAGATTAACGGAGTGAATTTGTCCATTTGGGTGGCTGATCATGAAAGTTGGAAGATGGGAACGAACTTCAAGCTTATTCCTAAGACTTTAAAGCCATAATAAACCGCTGTTCATTTTCTCTATGAGAGAATTAGTGAGCAGTGAATATAACCAACGACATTCTCATATTGGTACATGTTTTTGGTTAGTAATTCTCAGACATTAGCTCTGTTTATGCTTTCACATAAAAGATGGCAACTAGTGAGAAGACAATAACAATGCATGATATGATGATACATGGTTCCTTGCATATTCCTCCCTGCTTCGAAGAAATATCTTTATTGATTCGTGCATCTGACTATTTTCTGTAGATTTTTGGGATTTACATGATTAAAGATAAGGATGAAGCAAAGATAGAAGATGTGCTTCAACCTGGGAAGGATATGGTTGCAGCAGGGTATTGCATGTATGGGAGCTTTTGCGAGGTAACATTAACATGGATACCCTTCAATCTGTACCTCGGTGCCATTTCATTCCCTTAAAATGTTATCATCACTGTAATTCTTTGAAGTGCAGCTTGTGATAAGCACTGGGAATGGTGTAAATGGTTTCACTCTCGATCCATCTCTTGGGGAGTTCATACTGACTCATCCAGACATAAAGGTACATGTATTACAGTATACTCCTTTTGGGAAGTGTATCATTGGTACACTTGGTTATTGATGATCAAGTTAGTAATATGCTTATTTTGTCTTTATTTTTCAAATTAACACCTCTGAGTAAAGCGAAATCTTCAAATTCATTTCATTGTCAAAATTGATGAGAGAAAAAGATGGAAAAAGAATATGAAAATTTCAAACTCCAGGTCTGAATCTGAATTTTAATTAGGGGATGACATGTTGATGAGTTGGCATGGAATTATGCCAGAATTAGGAGATTGAGGAAGAATGTACTGGTCAAAGAGACCATGGAGTTGGTATAAGCTCAATGTAGATTTATCAACACATATAAATGTAGATTTATCAACCATTTAAATATATGTCAGTAATAATATATTTAATCATCGCATTAAAAGTAAAGATTATGTGAAGACATTTTGTTTGACATCCCTTAATAATAATCAAGGAGGTTTTTGCAATACAAAAATAAAGTATAGTGATAATTGCTAAAATTGACTGAGTCTAATTTTAATGAGAATTTGATGTGCGTTAATTAAATTTCTTTAACAAAATGTTAGTAGTTATGTGCTATTTTCATATTTTAAGCATCATGAGGAGAATATATAATACGAGTTTTACATGTCTTTTCATGCACTTTAAAGTTACAGTGCTCAAGTAATCTCTTACTTCCATAGGTGCCAAGGAAAGGCAAAATATACTCTGTTAATGAAGGAAATGCCAAAAATTGGGACGGGCCAACAGCCAAGTATGCGCAATCAAGTTTACTGACTTCATTGTGTTAGCTTTCTTGTGGTGAGTTACTTAAAGTTCCTCTTTTGTAGGTATGTTGAGAAATGCAAGTTCCCTACAGATGGATCATCACCAAAATCTTTGAGATATGTTGGGAGGTATGTAGCATTAAGTTATTCCATGTTTGTATTATCTTAGAATAAATTTCTCAAACGTTTAGAGGCTAGTTTCACAACTTTCACTTAGAGCAACCCTATGGATCATGCAAATTTTTTCTTTATAATTTTCACAACTTTCAATTAGAGTAAGTTGGTGCATGTATTTCAAAAAACCATAAGCATCTCCTGTAACATAAGCATCTTTTACTAAGCGTTTGAGATGTAGCAGTTTCAATCTCCTGATTGTTAATTATGTAATGATTATTATCAATGCAATTTAAATCATACGAACAGCTCTTCTTTCCACTAAGTCTTTCTTTAATGATTTTGCAGTATGGTTGCTGATGTTCACAGAACTATGCTTTATGGAGGCATCTTTTTATACCCTGCAGATAAGAAGAGCCCAAATGGGAAACTGCGGTGTGTAAATAAGACTACCTGTTCCTCCTAATTAAATGCTATAATGTTTATAATGTACAGAGATTACGCACATATATTAACAACATAGAGGCATATCTATTCTTCAGGTTTTGTAATTTTGTTCTGATTTATATGACAGTGTTCTTTATGAGGTCTTCCCAATGTCATTCTTGATGGAACAAGCAGGGGGTCAAGCTTTTACAGGAAAAGAACGGGTATTAAGTTTTGCTCCTTATTTCTCTTTTTAAAAAGTCTCTCTATAATTTAATATTAGTATAATGCCATCAGTAGGATTGGCCTTCCAAGCTAAATCTCTGTGCCTTTCATATTGACCTTTAATATGGAGTTAAAAAAAACCCAGATTATGTCTTTTTCACCCAACCAAGTAACTATAATTTGAAAGTGATAAACACATGGGTGAACTTAAAGTATGATTTTTATCAGGCAAATTCACTAGGAGGGACGAAAGGTTAGTTACACTAATAAATCACTCTCTAAACACTTCCATCATAAGTGACCTATTTTCTTTGAATAGTAAAGGTGGTAACTGTCACCCTCACTAGTAGGAAGTAAAAAATTTTTCCAATTATGCTGATGTCCTGCACCTTTGAACATTTCCATCATTAGTGACTGAGAAGAGAGTCTAAAGAGCCCCCCTAAGTTTTATTCCTGTACTTTCTATAAAGTCTCTTAACTTTCTATTTTTGACGAAGAAGGCCCTGATTTTTACCTCTCTCTTCTATGAAGCACTCAACTCTCTTTTTGTTTTTACAACAAAGCCCCTAAGTTTTCCCTTCTCTTATAAGAAGCCCTCAGCTCTTCTTGTTAACTTAGGGTTTTCACTGTTTTAATAATAAAGTTTGGGGCTTCTTTGTCAAAAGTAGAAAGTTGATGGCTTCTTAGAGGGAGGAAAGGGGGGCAGGGAGGGGGGGGGGGGGGTTTAAAACTAAAAGGCATCTTTTCTTAAAAATAAAAAAGTTAAGGGTTCTTTAGAATATAGGGGTAAAAGTTAAAGTCCGTTTTGACTATCCTCGCATAAGTGACTCTAGAAACTGAACAAGTTTCTCTTATCATGTGTATAAATTTATTTCTTCTTCTCTTTCCTTTCTTTGATACCTTTGTGGGATACTTCATAAGAATATTGAAACCATATAGTCCTATATAATTGATGAAGTACAATACCTTGTTAGAGGAACTGAAACAAGCAGTTACATGTAAAGCTATGTCTTTCAAAGATACTCTAAAAGTAATAAATGATGCTTATTAGACTTCCAAAGTAATCAAAATTTCTGGAACATCTTACCCATCTCAATAATCACTCTAATTCTGGAAACAATCACGTAATTTTCTTGATCTTTATACGAGACTTAGGTCTAATACATGCAATGGTTACAATAGGATTTTGATTTCCTAATCATTAAACATAATAATATATACCCTGCCCCTAATGATGAATGGAAAATTTACTCCAAATATAGTTTGGCTATGAGTATTAAGTACGAGGCACTATGTCTAGGTCTGGTTACAGATAATACCCTATAGGGCAGTGAAAACCATCTACTTTTATTCTAAAAATGCTCAATTGGTGTATTTTCCTATGTGAAAGTTTCTATTTCTGAGCATTTCCATGATATTGTGCAGGCCCTCGACTTGGTTCCCAAAAAGATTCATGAGAGGTCTCCGGTATTTCTCGGAAGCTATGATGATGTTGAAGAAATCAAAGCACTATATGCTGCTGAAGAGACCAAAGCATGATCAAATTAATATAGGTCTGCTTCCTCGACATCTCATCATATATGCTATAAATCTTCTTCTATGAACAATTCTCTCATCCATGTATAGGCATGTAACTGTCATAGCAAGCGTATTCTATATGATTCAATGAAGGCAATTCTTACCATCCGTTCCCTTTTTTAGTTTTGTTTCCGTAAAGTCATGCCTTAGGACTTGTAATGCCTTAAATTTTTCTTTGATGTTCAGGGGAGAAAATAACATTCCATGAGCTTGCTAGTCATAAACTGTCAACCTATTCTGGCCATGGAGGTGTGATAGTCAAATTATCCAATCTACTGAGGTTAGCATATGATTTACTTGTATATAGTAAATGAAATAGATAATTGAGGAAATATGTGATAACATTCCATGTACTTTCTATAAAGGACTTCATGAAAATAAACAGGCTTATTAGTATCCGCCAGTTTTGCAAAATATATGATACATGAATATGGAATAACTAACGTATATAGTTCTCACAAAAATGAATTTTTTTCTTCTCCTGCCATTAGACATCGACTTTTACAGATTAAGGAACACCGGAAAATCTACAAAATATCCACTGTATGAACTGTCACTTCCCCCACTGTAACAAATAGCAAAAGCTTGAAACGGCGTAACAATTTATGCTTCTCATTCTGATTGTGGATGAACAAATTATCTGCGAGAGCTGTACCATAATCTAGTGTTTACTGCTTCAAACTGTATGGTAATTGAGCATGTAGATCCAGCAGTTGCACCACCCAGAAATGATAATTAAAAAAAGTTTCTACAACTCACTACTTCAACATTATCAGATTGGGGTCAAATATTCTACCAGTCTTAGCCTGGGACTTATTTCCTTACTAGAGGAGAGGCCATATTGTACGTTGAGAAACGTCAAATGTTATGTGGGCAACATGCATGATTATTATTTGTAGGGACTATTTAGCATCTTCACTAATGCATATATCTTATAGGCTTCACCAAAGTATAAATGACTGGATGAAATAGGGTGATTTATTTCACGATATCTACAACTCCATTAATGGTCGAAAAGTGCCTGTGAAAAAAAAAAATCAATTTTCTTACTTTGAAGCTTCAAGTATTCGAAACAGTAGTGACAAATATTTGATGATAAAAATGGTATAGTTTTATGGTAACTTAACAAATAAATAACAATATCATGCACAAAATGCCGTGACCAGCATTATTTTAGGCAATATGTCAGATGTGATATTGGTTCAAGCTCAACATGTCATCGATGAAGACAACAACAACATTGCCTCTCTCTCTCTCTCTCTCTCTCTCTCTGCGTGTGTGTGTGTGTATGTGCGTGTGGAAAATGTTGTTGACTGCATCTACTTTCATGCCAGTGTGTAATGCCAAAAAACACTAACCGAAATGAGAGATTTCCGCATAAATGGTAGAACAAGAAATGAGAGCAAGAATTTTGTTTATCAAATTCTCTGCGTTCACTCTTTATCTGAATTATGGTGTGAAAGAATAACAAAAAGGGAACAGCTTCGGTGCTCAAAAAACCGATTTTGGAGCACCGACGGCCTGTTTAGTAAATTTGCATCGAAAATTTCTCTCTCTCATCCCTTTATTTAGGTGTGAGATGGTTTTTTGGAAAAATTCTTAGATGCTCAATGAGCATCAAGGAGGCATACATTATATCCATAGAAATAGCTATGTGGCACAAACTACATGAAAAAGAAAAGATTGTGATATTAAATGATATTTCTTATGCTAAAAGTCTTATTTTATTGGTGTGGTGTATGCCACTTTCGTGCTCATTGAGCACCTAAGAATTTTTCAGTTTTTTGGGTGTTCCACAACGAGAATTGTAAACGCGTGGAACTTTAGGGGTATTTTAGGAATTAAATGTATCTTGAAAAGGGATAAAATCTGATCTTTAAAAACAGTTAATTATTAGACTGATTAGTATCCTGTAAATGCTTTTTCCAATCGCATCACAATATACCATATTCGTATCGTACTGTTTTCTACCTTTCTATTCTTTTTCTTTCTAATTTATGTAAAAAGCAACATTATCTATTTATGTCATGTGTTCAATAAAAAAACCATTTTTGAGAAAATTTCAATAGAAAACCTGTAATTAATTAATTTTAACATAGAAAAATTATGTTTTATAATTATGAAAAGAGAAAATTATGAAAGACGTCACGATTTCTATAAATTATTTATTGTGAAATTTATTTTTGCATCTCATAAATTCTTCTTAAATATTTTAAAATTTTAAAAATTAAAAGAATACCAAGTTGTTTTATTGGATTTGGCAAAAAAAAAGGGGAAGGTGAAAAGAATATGGAAGAGGACAGGAGAAGGTTGTGAGAAAAGAGAAAAACAAATTAAATGAGGAATGACTAAAATATTCTTTATATTTTCAACATGTGTTTTCATTATTTAAGAATTTGAATTTTAGTAAATTCCTATTTTTGGAGCACCAAAGCAAGGCTCCTACAGTGAGAGAATTCAGGACAACTAAATATGTATTTGGCAGTCAAATAGTAAAAGTGTTGATATATACCATGTTAATTACTGATAACTAGATTCTTGTAAAGAAATCAAGTTTTTTCAACAATGGGTATTTTCTGCAAAATACTTGAGGGATGAAGCTGTTATTATGAGGAAAGACCACTGATGAATAAACTACCTGATCAACCTGGGAGAATAATTCCTTCACTTGTTCAACGATCAGTACCAAACTATCAATATATTGACAAAACAAGTGACGAAATTTTGGCAGAAAGATATAAGATTGAAACCCATTTGATTCGAATTGGTAAATTTGAAATCGATGCTGTCGTTAAATTGGAACCGAGAATTGAGGTCAAACTGTCAAAAACCTAATGTGGACGCAAACTTTTATTGTGTTATTGGGATATTTGGAGAATCAAGTAATTTAGTTTAGAAAAAAGAAAATGTTATAAAGTTCCATTATTCACAAATTAACCATGAGAAATGCAGTAATTTAAGGACATAGCATATAATACCAACACTAAAAACAACTTAATTCATGGGTTAGCGGGCTCAAACTGTGAAATATCGAAGTGGTATTTTATTTTTTAAAAATGTAAAATCATATATCTAAAATCATGAGCGTTGAGCAATACGATTCAGCAAATAACTAGAGTGAAGGGAATAAAAAAAAGAAAAAAAAAGAAAAAAGCAAAAACAAAACAATAAACAATCAGCAGACATTTCTATCATAAAAGCTTAAGCTATTTATATGCCAAACAAAGGAAAGGATGAAAACAAATAAAACAGTAAATGAGTTAGCTATTTATTTTTATTTATAGAATTCCAAGAAATTAGACAGAAGGATAGCGTTCCATACTTCCATACCATCATTCACCTCTTTATTCCGATATAAATCACTAGACGGCTCGGTAGTGGACCCTGTCATTGCCACTATCGCATTCGGATCCGGGCCTGAGGGACCCATGTCTTTCTGATATTGGTCCCCACATCTTTCATATTTTAACTTAGTCCCTCAAATCTTCATATTTTCATATTTAGATCCCCAAATCTTCTAAGTGTTTTGAAATTAGTCACCCAAATCTTTCCATTAGCCGTCACCTACAAGGACTAATTTCAAAATATAAAGATTTGGGGGACTAATTTTAAGATATCCATATTTTAGGGGGGCCTATTCTCAAAATTAGAAAGATATGAGGGACTAATATCTAAAAGACCACTTTATTTACTGATCTGTGTGTCCCGCATTGTTAAGTCACTCGTCCGGAGATCCAACCCGCTTGAAAGCGGTGATGGATCAGCCCGATTATGCAAAAACAAGATACGCGCGCGCATATATATATCATACTCCCTTTAAAAGTACGAGTTCGGAAAAATCTTTCGGTAGACAAAAATACCATTAACTTTTTTAGATATTACATTTCAATTCAAATTTATCCTAATTATCCTAATCTCATGTGAACTACAACTTTAAATATCCTAATTATAATAGTCCCATGTGAACTAAATATCCTAATTTTCATAATAACCTAATTAACTTCTAATTCCATGTGAACCAAAATATCCTAATTTTTGCCTTTAAAAGCACGAGTTTGGGAAAATCTTTCGGTAGACAAAAATACCCTTAACTCTTTTAGATATTACAATTCAATTCAAACTTATCCTAATTATCCTAATCTCATGTGAAATACAACTTCAAATATCCTAATTATATCATAATCCCATGTGAACTAAATATCCTAATTTTCGTAATAACCTAATTATA
>JBAKGM010000200.1:8993701-9012766 GCA_037177215.1 Asparagus racemosus | reverse complement strand
TAAGTAAAATATTCAAATCGTATTATGCAAAAACAATCGTTTTGATCATTAGATTAATAAATTTGAGATGAATTCAATAGTCCAGAAATCTAATCTTATATTTTCAAATATGGCGAATTTCTAATAAACTTTCATTTGAAAATAATTTATATTTAAACATCATATGGCCTATATGGTTTTCAAACCTCAAATCTGTATGATATTCTCATATATTTTCTCTTAATTGATCTATATTTTTATTCAATTTTGATGGACATGGATTTAAATTTTACTCATAGAGATTATTTGTATTAGCATATGTATATGTAATTAGTAAGCAGATAAAAATATAATAAGGATGATCGTATCTGATATGTTTGCCTAATGGATTTTAGTTTCAAACTTAGAATCCTAGAGTGCACACCACTGAGAAAAGGGGGAAAAATTTTCCTTTCTTTTTTTTGATATGATCATATCAAACTAATAATACCAGCATATTTTAAGGGGATTTAGTTTGTGATCTAAATCCACTCCTAACCAATGAAGGGGCTAAAGGGTTACCTGGTGCAAATTGAAAGATCGAGTCGTCCGGAGAAAATAACGAGTCAAAAAGAGATCCCTACCCTTTCGTTTTGTTTTCCAATTAAAGCAAACCCTTGCCCAAAATTGTCATCATCTTCTTCTTAAATACCTTTTGTTTTGTTCAAAGCAAAGGAAAAAATAAATTCTGTTCTCTCTTTCACGATTTCGACTTCCTTTTAAAGGTACGTTCATTTTTTGCGCATTTCGCTTAAGTTGGTCATGCTTAGTTTGTAGCCAAAAATTTATGAATTTATTTTTCCGAATGACATTGGGGATCTTCGCTTCCGGATTCTGTATTGTTCAACATTGTATCGTTTAATATCCGTTTGCAACATGCTATTGTAAAAATTATCAATTATTACATACATAACTTGTATGTGATGAATACAATATTTGTAGATCCATCCGAATTTGATACAGTTCTTTATTCCTATAATTTACCCCCTCACAGATTTGCATTAGCCCATGAATCAACTTAATCAAATAAAAACTTTGGCCACAAATTTACTTCAGATCAGGGTCAAAATAAATGGTTAATTGCAGATATACTCTTTATATTATAGACGGTTAATATTTTCTTTTACATTAACTTTTTTATTAGCAATTTAGACCGTTCAACACAGGCAAAGATTCTCTACATCCTTGATTATATTGAACTTTTACAATTAGTCATGTTGATCAATAGCATTGCCACATTCATTGGCTCATAATTTTAAAAAATTTATATAGTTTATATGATGAATATAATTCATGGGGTCCATTAAGTAAGCAGTTGTGATTAGTGAGTTGTAGAGGTACTCTACAATCGATGATGTAGATGATCTCTACTTGTTCAACACCTAAAAGAGAATAGAGATATCTGCACAACATATTGAAATATTGGAGAATATCTCTGCAAAACACTAACTAAACAATTCCTAATGTATTACTTCCAATGCTCTATCTAACAATGTAGATGGAGACCTTCCTATTCACCTCCGAGTCCGTGAACGAGGGCCACCCCGACAAAATCTGCGACCAAGTCTCCGACGCAATCCTCGACGCCTGCCTCGCCCAGGACCCCGAGAGCAAGGTTGCCTGCGAGACCTGCACAAAAACCAACATGGTCATGGTCTTTGGTGAGATCACTACCAAAGCCAAGGTCGACTATGAGAAGATTGTCCGCGACACCTGCAGAGGCATTGGCTTCGTCTCTGCTGATGTCGGGCTTGATGCTGATAAGTGCAATGTGCTTGTCAATATCGAGCAGCAGAGTCCTGACATTGCGCAGGGAGTGCACGGGCATTTGTCGAAGAAGCCCGAGGAGATTGGGGCTGGAGATCAGGGGCATATGTTCGGGTATGCGACGGACGAGACGCCGGAGTTGATGCCGCTGACGCATGTGCTGGCGACTAAGATTGGGGCGAAGTTGACGGAGGTCAGGAAGAATGGGACTTGCAAGTGGGTCAGGCCTGATGGAAAGACTCAGGTCTGTGATGAGTTAAATTAAAGAATGAGAAATAGCTTCAAAACGTAAAAATTTTCTCTCTTTTCCAATGTCTATTTAGTTTACTCCAAAGAGACAACGACATCAGCACGTTCTCCTTTCATGAACGGCTGCTTCCATTGAACTTTTTTAGCCATGTTTTCTTAGTTAATATCTGAAAAGTATTCTATCTTTCTTTTACTCTTGTCGCAAATTAAAATTTAACTACCTTGAGAATCATCTTCAAGGATATTGTTCTTATTATCCTCACTCATATTCACACAAAATTAATTCCAATAATTATTGTTACATCCACTAATTTTTATTCTCTCTTTTTTCATAGGTATAGATTATTGGATTTTATCGCACGCGTCCAAAACATTCAATACATCAACATACAATAGGAACTAGTGTCCCATGAATGATTGCCTCCATTGAACTTTTATTTCTCCTACGTGCAATATATATAATAGGGAACTAGTGTCCTTATCACATTCCTATCATAAATTTTGGAAATCTAGCATGGAGTAGTTCTGTCCTGTAAACTAATATCATGAACTATTTGTATTAGTGAAAAACACTACAAAATTTTCAGCATCGTGTTTCTTAGCATGCTCCCTTCTTACTGTCCTAAAAATGGGCTAACAATTCAGGTGACGGTCGAGTACCGCAACGACAACGGCGCCATGGTCCCCCTCCGCGTCCACACGGTCCTCATCTCCACCCAGCACGACGAGTCCGTCACCAACGAAACGATCGCCTCCGACCTCATGGAACACGTCATCAAGCCGGTGGTCCCCTCCCACTACCTCGACGACAAGACCATCTTCCACCTCAACCCCTCCGGCCGCTTCGTGATCGGCGGCCCCCACGGCGACGCCGGCCTCACCGGCCGCAAGATCATCATCGACACCTACGGCGGCTGGGGGGCCCACGGCGGGGGCGCCTTCTCCGGCAAGGACCCCACCAAGGTCGACCGCAGCGGGGCCTACATCGTCCGCCAGGCGGCCAAGAGTGTTGTCGCCTCCGGCCTCGCGCGCCGGTGCCTCGTGCAGGTGTCGTATGCCATCGGAGTGCCGGAGCCGCTGTCGGTGTTTGTGGACAGTTACAAGACTGGAAAGATACCCGATAAGGAGATACTGGAGTTGATAAAGGAGAACTTTGATTTCAGGCCTGGGATGATTTCGATCAATCTTGATCTCATGCGAGGCGGGGATTTTAGGTTTCAGAAGACTGCGGCTTATGGGCATTTTGGACGTGATGATCCTGATTTTACTTGGGAGAAGGTGAAGATTCTCGAGCCCAAGGCTTAAACGAAGAAAGAAGGAGACATGAGCGCGCAACGTACTCTGGTTTTGCTCAAATTGACAGTACGATATAGTTATTAGGCATATTTCTTTGCTCTGCTCAAACTGTTGGCGTGCTGTTGTTTTGGGATTTTTATTTAAGAGAGTGAAACTAATGTTAGGTGCTATTTAGGTTATTTTCTGCGAAAATAAATTGTAGTAAATGTTGCAGTACTAAATGTTGTATGCAGCATTTTTTTTTCAGGAGATCGAACTTCATATCCATTGTTTGGATATCTGTTATTTTATTGTGGAAAATGTCTTTTCAGTATGAATTTAGCGTTTGATTGAGAAAAAAAATTGGTGCAAAATCTTTGATCTGAATCTGTATTTGGTTTCTTGAGCATTTGGAGGCAAACAGCTTAGTAGTGCATTTATTTGATTGTGATGGTTCATAGCAATTGCTATTGCTACTGCCGGTCTTCTTGGCACGTTACTGTTTTGGTAGGTTTTGTTTAAGAAAGGAAAACAACTTATTAATATATATTTATACCAAAAGAGAGTGAAGATTCTCTACAATCTTGGTTGCAAAGAAAATCTACCGTTAACTATGTAGGCTAGTACTATTAATGGACCCAATAAAATCCACTGAGTGAGAATATTTAATTGGTGCATTCTATAGTTTCTCTACGACTAGGGATGTAGAGGATCTCTACACATAAAGAAAGCTACTAACAAAAGAATCTCAAGCTACGCTGTCGCAAAACAAAAAAGAAAAGCTTGTAGGAATTTGTATTCATATTGTTATTCTCTTGTATATCTATGGATATCAAGATAATGGTTTGTAATTCTTCTTTAATAATGTCGACTAAGGCATTCGTTTTCCTCAAAGGGGAAAAAAACTGATCATTTAGTAAGTGATGAATTTGCATACTTTAGTTGTTTATAAGTAGTACAAAAAATACTAAAAATGTGTTGTTTTAGTAAAACAGATAACTATAGTTCGCCTGACTGTCAATTTGATAATTTTATGATTCTCCATTTTCGCTGATTATAAATGGCTTGGAAATGAGAATGAGAACACCCAATATGATAATTACAACCAAGTAGTAGTGAGCATGGTCAATATTGGGATGATAATATTACGAGAATAGCAGATTGGAAGGAACACATGACACGATTAGGATAGTAACCATATTTATATAGAGAATTTTATAAAAATAAAATGTAACAAAATTTACATAGAGATTTTTGTAAAAGAAATTGATTTTTATTGTTATACTAGCTAAATAAAAGTTGGAAATTCTTAAATTTGATCGGCACGAAGTGTGAATTATTTGATTTAGGCATCCTGCGTTCATTAAAGAAAAATTCTACTCTAAGAAGTGTCTTATTACAACGTAATAAAAAGTTCAATACAAACATGAAAATAAAGGCTTAGTTTGGCAAAATGGAGATAAACTATAGTTTAAAAGTAAACCGTGTGGGAGGGTGGATCACAAAAGAACTAGTATAAGACCAAACTTTGGAATATCAAAACTAGTTTAAGTCTTGGCCTAAATTTTGCTAAATTAAGTCTTTAGACCAATGTTAACTTCACTTGACCTTGTTTAATGAGTTTGCTAAACAATGCCAATTACTCCGGATAACCCAATGCTATGTTATCAATAAATTTCTCATACCTCTGCAATTTCCTCCTATATCCAATCTGATCGTGAAGTTTCACATAAAATATAACTCCATAAGTAAACAACGGGAAAGACAATAAACCATTCATAATCATATTAAGAAAGAAAAACAAGTAGAAATTAGTACTCTCAAGTATCAGCGGAAAATATGGAAGAAGTTGTAACATGCTTTTTGCAAGAAGAGCAACAAATGCATGAAGATGGCCCCTGTTTGTCGTGGACGAGTAATAGTTTCGAGGAATCAAGATGACAGCTCATCCCATCGAAGAACAAAACCAATTTTAAACACATGAATATTCTCCTGGGATGACGATACCACATTGATTTCTTATCATTTTCATTTGTCTGCTAGGAGTTACTAGACTAGACATTAGCTGGAGTTAGGCCTATAAATTACTGCAATGCGTTCAGTGAACTGATACGACAACAATATGTAGTCATCCCGACACGTAGAAGACAAATTCTGAAATAGTCCCACATTTGGATCCAACAAAACAAGTAGGTCATGCTTGCGTGTAAGAGCTGAGTATGAGCCGTGATTTTTTAAGGGAAGAATGTCATGTAATAAGAGTCTTTTATGTCTGCGTATAGTGAAGAATTACTCCTAGAAAACAATAATTCTATTCTTTATCCTGTACCTCTAACTGCTGATTGTACGTTATGTGTACTTAATAGGGACTAGCTAGAGTTAAAACTTAATTGCACTAAGAGTAACTCCTGTTAACATAACGTAAATTTATATATCAAGGTGTATTTAATAGGGATTAGCTGGAGTTAAAACTTAATTGCGATAAGACTAACCCCTGTTAACATAACGTAAATTTATATATCAAGGATTTCTATATTTTAAAAAATACCATGTCATTGTGTTGTTCTCCAAAAAAGTTTTAAAAAACTTTGGTGATTTTTTCTAACACATTTCTATACATATATTATATTATGATATTATATTATACGTGATATATTAAAATATAACTTACTATATTATACTATTAAAAATTTTAAAGGGTTTTTTCCACATAAACCACCTTTATAGAAGGGTCAATCTATCTATATTAACGATCTTTAATTGTCAATTTATACAAGAACCATCTTTAACCAGTTTTTTTGTCGCAATCAACCACTTGAATTCACTTACAAATCACTTTTTTTTTTGATTTTGTTGTAATGATTAGTTGTTAAAAACAAGTATATTAGAGATATGATCCTTAATGAAGGTTTGGTGGGATCAATTTTCGAAAAAAATTAATTGAAAAGTGAGCATAAGTAGTTGATTGCAGCATAAAACTCTTTAAAAATAGTTTATATATAGATTGACAATCAAATATGGTTACTATCAAATGAACTATTTTAAAGATGTTTTTCTCAGAAAAAATAAAACATATTGTATTAGGGAAAAATGTATGAGCTGACAACTCATTTTGCAAAATAGGCTATAAGCTCATAGCCAATTTCCTCATTGCATTAATGTATTATAATATAATCTCATAATTAATAGTATTAGACACATAGTTAATATATTATATTGATTATAAAAATACAATATATCATATTATAATATAATATATTATATTGATTATAGTATACTATTTTGTATTAAACATATTACTAATATGCTATAATATAAATTTTGTATTGCTAATGAATTAACATTCCCAATTCAAAACACCTAAAATGTGTTTCGAAATAAGCGTTTCGTTTTCTGCTTTTAGATGTTTAAGCTCATAAAGCACCCTGTTTCTCAAATATGTAGTGTTTTAGTTTCATCAAAAAAAAAAAAAGAGTAAAATGTCATGTCATGGTTTCCTAACGTTCTCTCATTTGTTTTCTGCTCCTCAATTCCCGGTCACAATATGTACAAGGAATTTCAATTTTTTGTCAAGAAAAATTCTTACTCCTTTTCTTTGGACTTTTTCTAAAAAAGAGTATTCATTCGATAGACAGACATTCAATAGTTAGAGATAGTTGTTCACAACTCCACTGACACTGTTTGCTCCAAAGCGCACCCTCGTGATTGAGGTTCACTCCATCGATGAGACCTCCGAGCATAGCTCCTTCGCCAAGGAAGGTCGGTGGTCATGGCAAAGTGGCATAGAACAATAAAAACTGTGCCTATTATAGCAGCTTGAGCAACAATGGCACGTCTAAGTTTAACTTAATTTCGACGTCATATCAAATATTTAGCCCATATCCATAATTCTAAACTAACCAATGGAAATCATAATTGCACGTTCCTCTAAAAAGTGGTAAAAAAAAATATTCCCAAAGCAATTGAAAAGTCATCTGAATGTTGGAAATGTAATATTGATGAATAAAATATCCCCACTTTTAAGTATTGCCTTCTTTGAATAAGTTTTAAATAGTCGAGAAATAAATATTTTGCTTGCGGAGATGAGCCACTTTGTATTACTCAAACAAACCATCATAAAGTATGCGTATCCATACCTAAATTTTACAAAAATCACTTACACCCGAATAAAGGCTAGGCAAAACCATAAATGAGATCCCATATAGAAAACAATAAATTGTACTTTTGCATCAACAAATTTGTAAAAATTATAGCAATGAACTCTATGAGAGAGTTCATCAATTTCCTCATATATCCAATTTGACCATTATATTTATCATCAAATGATAATCTAAAAGAAAAAACCATCGATAATATCATTAATAATGGCGGTGAGAAGAAAAGCTAGAAAATACTATCAAAGTACCAGCAAAATTTATATATAAGAAGCTAGACCAGGACTCTTGTAAGCGGAGCAACAACTAATGCGTGAAGATGGCCCCCCTGTTTGTCATAGGAAAGTGATGTCATAGAAAAGTGATGAACTCTATGAATCAAGATGACAGTTCATGTCATTGGAGACTAGGTGTATTTGGCAAAATGTCAAAAACTGGATCAAGATCAGTCTTGGCCTAATTTCATTCTACTCTGATTTTAGTTTAGACCAGTGGAGGGCTGATCCAAATTAAAACCAGTTTATAGGGCTTTTTTGGCTTACAAAAACTGGGCTAAAATTGGCTCAATTTTTTGCCAAACAGAAAAGCAACCAAAACTCGACCAGGTTCAGTCCTGACCCAGTTTGGGAGGTTTGCCAAACACACCTAAAACTAATTTCATGTGCTTCAAAGGTGGAGGGTCATCTACATAAATCTTCGTTCTATCATTTTCATGCGCCTCCCCTAGGAGTTACTAGTCTCACATTAGCTAACCCCTATTATCATACGTAAGACAAATTCTACATCAGTCCTTTACTTGAATCCAATAGAACACAATGGTCCTTCTTTCACTAGACAACCTAGAGAGTATGAGTAGCAGTGTTTAAGAGGAGACCTGTACTCTCCACCTCCTGATTTTTGTGTATTTAATAGGGAATACTTAAGAGTTAAGACTTAACACCAAGACTAACCGCAGCTAACATACACAGTTCCGTAAATACCAATGAAAGCATTCATAGATAGCATCATCATGGTAATCCAATCTAGCACAAGACAAAAACAGACGAGGTATCTATTTATTTCTGTGCTTCTCATTTCCTCGTCACAGTATTTGTCAAGGATACTCGTGCTGTGCATAGGGATCACAATTAAGCTTCCACCAAATCACCACCACCCATCTTCGAGTGATCAGCACACAAATTTGCAGGGCTCCATTTCATTGTGAGAATTCCATTGCCTCCGCAACGTGCCCGTAACATTCCACATGGGAAGGAAAGCATCATACTATCCGCATCGAGCTGATTTTATATCAAAACCATAATACATGTTTTAAAGTAGATCAAAGAAACATGCGAGGAGGAGGCCAAAAGAAACACACCACATAAAATGCACACAAATCTGGAGCAATATATGATTGCTTGGAACACACGACACAAGGTAGCGAAGCGAGTCAAAAAAGTTGTTACATCAAGTTGGGTTGATGGAAATAAACGCTGAATCTTCAGCGTAATAAGGATTTCTCACCAAAAAGGTAATGAATATCACAGAAAGATATTGAAGCTATGTATGGTTGCAAGGAACATAAGATGGAGTGTGAAACAAGTTAATCATGATCAGTACATGGAAGAGAAGGAAACGAACGCGAAACTCTCTTTTTCCACTAGGAAAATGAAAATGAAAAAAAGGACACGCGCACATTATTGGCTTCTTCTCTTCCAATTTTCTTTTCGCTAGGAGGTAACTCGACACAAAATCCATCAGTAGAAAAACTAAAACTTAAACATGCTATATGCGTCACAATAGCGGTGAAGTAGTCACCATATAGCCTGATTATTCCACAGAGAGATGCCATCTACACAAAGATTGAGCAACAAGACTAGCAACAAGTTTGCAATCCAACTATGACATAGTAAAAGAAACTTCTGAATGTAGCTCTATCAGCAAAATCACAACAGACAAGCAGCTTAAAAACCCTACTATTTATGTCGCTCAGCATGATTTAGTTCACCAGCAATGGATGATAAAACGAGAATTTCAATAAAATTTATTGTACTATCCTCTCGTTTATCCACACTAGAATAGGTGATGAGTTGATTTTTCTAATTGAACTTTCGCCATTTTCTTGGAAGACTCATAAATCTTATTTATTTATAGCAACTAGCTGCTGTTAGAGCTCATGCTACTCCACATGTAGCTTTGTAGTATGTCCATGGTAGTTTTTGGGGAAAAGCAATGAAAATTTTATGGAGTTTCTTAAAATTATCCCAAAAATTATTCTGCCATCGTTAGTAGCTAATAAGAACAGGCACAAAAGCACTTAATGTTTGGTCCACGTAGAACAACAGCAACAAAGTCTGGAATCCAGATCTTTGGGGTTCGGTACAAGAATCCATTTTCTCCATTCTTCTTTTTATAGGGAAGTCTCCTGCTCCACGGTTTCCTTATTGTTTTCTTCCATTTTGAATTGCCTAAATCCATGTGCATTTGGTCTATCTTCTTCTTAAGTGAGATCTCAGCTAAATAAGCATTGTTTTCTTTTAACTGCCTTAACCATGCACATTTGGTCTATCGAAAGGTACTCCTCCAGCCACAATTGTGTCACTCCTGTGTAACAAAATGATCCTTCTCCTGTAGCATGTCCAAGCCACCTCAAGGCCATTCTCGCTCATCTTCAATTTCTTCAATTTCCTCATTCTTCACACCTAAAATTACCTATGTTCATAATCCTCCCTTACACTCGCAACACACTTAAGACTACAATGGTCTCCATTATTTGTTCCTTTTTAAAATGCTTCGATGAATCAACAGTATCTCTTTACAAATATTTAAAGTAATGATTACTATGCAACCACTATTCGTGACGAAGAATAATTAAACCACTTAATCACCCTTTATTATACCCCTCAAAATCTATGGATTAAGACGAGTGGTATGAACCCTCATTAGTGACTTTCTATGTAACTCTCACAAACTTATTTCGAGGACCACTCTCATGAAAGCACAACATGAAGTGAACACGTTCCGCTTTTATGAACATAACCATTTAGGTAGGTTTCTATGAGTAATCCTCCCCTCCTGTCTTCAGGTGTTCATTCAATCAACTCATCCCTTAGTTCAATCGGGCCTGTTTGGTTCATAAAAGAAACCATGGAAATCAAAGTTTTAGGAAATTGGTGTTGGCCACGTTGGATTTTGAAGTTGATACATTTCTCTTTCTTGTGTATGTTTCGTCCTTAGTTTTTGGGAAATATGGGGTAGAAAACACTTGCCACGTAGATCTTTTAAGAAATGTGGTTTCAGAGCTCAAACCTCTGAAATTGGCTGGAAATGTAATTTTTTAGCATTAAATATTGGGCGATAATGTCGAGGGGGGAAATTGGAGAAAAGGATTAAAGGTTTACAACATTTCCCATTATCTATTATTGCCTACCAAACGAAGAAAATTGAGGAAATCAAAAGATATTGTCAGATTTCTTGTTTTTAAACTTTTTAACCACACAAGAGAAAATGATGAAATACAATATCACCACATGATTTCCATGCGAAACAAACAGAAAAAAATCTATTTCTGGGAAATGTACAGAAATGCACTGAAATAGATTTTTAGGGTTAATTTCTATTTCCATTTTTTTGAGGATGTGAACCAAACAGGCTCAAAAGAAGTATATTACAAGTCTTTGTAATCTATGACAGTATGACTATTCCAGTATAATGTGCAAGGAATTCTTTTTTTTTTTTTTTCCAAGTGGGGCAAAAAAATACTCAGTAGTTGGTCACAAACTTTTAAGATGTATCGCGCATGTAAACATGCATCAATTCCCAAAGGACTTATGACTTACATAATTCGTATCAAAGCATAGAAGTAATCAAATAACACAAACCAAAGTCTAAGCTTGGGCTGGCTGTGGATTCCACTGTGAAGGAGTCTGCGCTTTCTTAATGGACAGAGCATGTATCTCTTTCATCTGCTCCGCAAGCGCAGCATTCACTATCCTGTGCCTCTCCAGCAACCTCTTCCCCTCGAACTTCTCCGACACTATTTCAATCTCAAAGCTCGCCCCACACCTACTCGCCAAATAAGCAACAAAAGCTTTTAAAAAACGAGGAATTTTATTAATTAAAATTAAAAGAGGAAGATGATGGGGTCGATCGTTTTAGATTTACCCTCCGGATGTATCGATCACTTGCTGGAAATAGAAAAACAATAAAAAAATTAGGGTTAGGGTTTAGTTAAATTTATAGAAATAAATTGAGATTAGGGAATTGGGGGACTAACGAGATGAGAAGGGTTGAGAGCAGAATTGAGGGCGGATTCGACGTCTTCTTTCGTGACGCCCATCGCTGATTTCTGCTGACTTGAATTAGGGAGAGATTGATTTTGCGTGCTCCCCTTTGTTCGCTTGTCGTTGACAAAATTGGGGTGATGTAGGGCTTTGGGTCTTTTTTTATTTATTGGAATCTCCTGGACAAGTTGAGGATAGAGTGGGATGGGCCGGCCCTAGGGCTGTCCAGTGGGCCCAAGGCCCAGACCTGGATCTGTCTATTGGTCATTAATGTATACTTATATATATTTTAAGTGTATATTGTTATTAATATATACTTATATATACTAACGTATATATTTTTAATTTACATCTATATATAATTATAGTATGATATGATCATTAATGTATATTTTATATATAATATAACTATATACTAATAGAATATAATTTTCTACTACTTAGTAAACACTTAGTACGATTGATTTTTTATCAAAATTTTACATATTTTATTTTTAATTACTCTTGAAATTTTATTTTTTTACAAAAAAAACTTAATTTTTAAAAAATTAAAAAATTAAAAAATCCGGGCCCGGCCTGGTCCACCCAGGTCCGGGTCCGGGCCCAAGTTTTGCCCGGCCCGGACTGGCCCGTTTGGACAGTCCTAGTGAGAGTCAATCCAATCATGATTTCAAGATCTAACTGAAAAACTAGGAGAGGAACCAACTTACAAGAGCCCTTAAGATTTAGGGGACGCATGTGCAATTTCAAGGATATGAGGTACTAAGGTCGAAGTTTTGCAGATTCTGCCCAGCTTACTTCAACTGAAGATGGATCCAAACCCGAACCCGATCCACTAAAAGCAAAACGATCACAGAAGCAAAAGAGAAAACCCTAGAAGACCTCACAGTTGAAGAATCTTAAGCAGCGGCCATGGCGGGCAGCGAGCAGGACGAGTTCTACCTCCGGTACTACGTAGGCCACAAGGGCAAATTCGGCCACGAGTTCTTGGAGTTCGAGTTCAGGCCCGACGGCAAGCTCCGCTACGCCAACAACTCCAACTACAAGAACGACACCATGATCCGCAAGGAGGTCTTCTTGACCCCCGCCGTCCTCCGAGAATGCCAGCGCATCATCGCCGAGAGCGAGGTTAGGGTTTCCCCCTCTCCCCGTTTTACTAGGGTTAGGGTTTCTTATTTTGTGGATTTTTTTTTTGGGGTTGTAGATAATGAAGGAGGACGATAACAACTGGCCGGAGCCGGATAGGGTTGGGCGGCAGGAGCTGGAGATTGTGATGGGGAACGAGCACATCTCGTTCACGACGTCGAAGATTGGGTCGCTGGTTGATGTGCAGAGCAGCAAGGACCCTGAGGGGCTTCGGATCTTCTATTATCTCGTTCAGGTGAGTTTTAATTTTTATTTTTTTATGCGTTCATTAGTTATCTAGTCATTGAAAGGGGAAATTTTGATGGTTGCTAGTCTAATTGAATATATGTAACTGTGCATGATTGTGTCAGTGAAATGCATTTTACTACGTACATCTATTATAGTGAGAATGAACCAGTTTTCAGGTTAGGTGAATCACAAGTTATAAGGATCCTTATAGGGAACTCGCATGGGATTATGGTAAATCAGAATGTATAGATGGAGAATGTACCAATGGATAGTGTGAATGCCAAATTTGGAAGGGGACTTACCAGTATTACCTTGATTTTGGTTGATGCGATTTCTACCCTCTTTTCTTTAACATGCAATTTTGAACCTTCTTCTGAAATGAAGGCGTGAGGGAGTTGAGATTCTTTACATCCTTGATTGTAGAGAAAGCCTATAATTAGTTACATGGACAAATAACATTTGTTCGTTCACTAGGCCCTCCAACTAAAAGATTTTTAATATAATTTTTGTAAACAAAATCATTCATGGGGTCCATTGAGAGTGATAAGTTATTAGTTATTTGGTTAGTTGTAGAGTTTATCTACGGTGTAGAGGATCTCTACCCCCATTAGGATGCATGTGTAAAACACTAAAACTTATATACACTTCTATAAATAGCAACCGATAGCGGTGCTATTGCGGCGCAGATAGCGGTAGCAAAGCGTAACGCTACTATTTCATTGATTGCGGTGAACAATAGCTCTCGTGAGCGCTTTTTGCTCTCCTAAGCGCTTGAAAGAGCGAAATAGCGGTAAATAGTGCTCATTTGTTTATGCTTAAAGACTACATTTTTATGTCAAGTTTTAAATAGTTAATACAATTATGTTGCTACTAATCAATGTTTTTCTATTGTTGAGGATTTTTCTATTAGAGGCTTGAAAATTGAAAGAATGGGACAAATAATATTCTTGTTGGTAAACATGTACGCTTTTTCATTATGTACAGTGCTTTTGTTAATATTATGGTGATTGTTAGAAGTCTATTTCATGCTTAGGATCTCTATAAATCATCAAATATGCATATGTAAAAATTTTAAAATTTTCTTTAATTTGTCTTTTTTTTTTTGAATATTTATATATATTTAAATTGGACCGCTATTTGACTTTGCGCTTTTTGCCACTAATTTGCCGCTATTGCCCCAAATAGCCTTAGCGGTGCCTCACCGCTACGCAACGCTATCCGCTATCGGTAACCTTGCTTATATATGAGCTGGAAATGAGGTATCATCAGAATTTCCACACTAGATGAGCTATGAGTTTATAGATGTTTCATATTAATTTGGTATCATAGACATGCAGATTCCAAATAAACCCTTTGTAACTGATAGCTCAAACTATAGGTAGTGGGGAACCTATGGCAAGCATAACCCCCTCCACTCGTGGCAGTTATTTGCCAATAACATGAGAGCTGCAAGGAGAACTATCTTAATGGGCGGTCTATAAGCTCAGTTCTCCCTTTCAATGAACATCTGGAGAACTGAAATAATATAATGTCGTACTTTTGAGTTAAAGAGTAATACTTGAGCCAGGAAGATGATTTTCATTTCCTTGTGATGAACGAGAATCCTACCATGATTAGAGTTCAACACATCATTCTGGCAGCTCTAGCATATCCTGAAGTGCTTCAAAAAAGTAAGTTTTTAGATTGGTAGAGTTTTTAGATTGGTAGAATATTCTGGCAGCTCAAGAATATCCTGAATTGCTTTAAAAAAGTAAGTTTTTAGATTGGTAGAATATTTTGTAGAAAGTTTCTCACCTTTTTCTTACATTCTGTGCATAATTTAATAGTTAGTAGTAAAACATAAATACATAAATAATAATTAATTCAATGTTAAGCATACCATGAAGTGTAAAAAAATAAATTACTGAAGTTTTGTTTGGGTGAAATTGCAATTAGCTAATTAATGAGAACTTTTGGGTCAGGCTCTAATTTTGTAGAAGTTCTAAGGCTCTCTATAGTTTTATGAAAAAGAAAAGAAAAAAAAAAGAATCTACCTATAATTTTTGCAGAAAGATTTGGGTTTATACGTAATTTTACCTACCTGGATTTGTATGTAATTTTCGCAGAGTTCTAGTTTTATCTATAATCTTGCAGAAAGATATCTTTGCTTGTAATTTTCCAAATAAATTTTGGTTTATACGTAATTTTATAGAAGATTTGGGTTGAAAATTTTTTCTTGTATTGTTGCAGATTGTTAGGGGGCTAATCTGTAATTAACAAGCGGTCATTTTGTAATTACAGAAACAACAAGGGTCGACTTGCAATATGTCAAATATGTAATCTTCTATCTCTAGGTAGAAAAGTCATTATGTTTTATTAACTTTATGGCATTACATCACACTAACTGATTAGCCAAATCATGCAAATTATATATGTATGTGAAGGTCTCGCATAGAACTACAATTTATATCACAATATAATCTCAGAAATCAAGGGTTAGAGAGAATTGTCACAAATTTACTATATCTTAATATTTATTTTTATTAATAGACTACCATATAATATTAACATATGCAATTATCACATAGCCGGGTCAACCCGGAAAGAGGAAAGAAGATCAAGGAGGTAGGGCTGGTGTTCAGCTTAGAACATATCTATTTTTTATCATACATTTTTCATTAGTTTGGCTCTTATTCTTATCAACCGTTCATATTAACACGAATAGTAGCCTAGGAGGCTCTGATGCCAATATAGATATACGACAGCATACTAAAAGGTTGGAAACTTAGTATACAGGAAAAAAAGGGTACTCATTCAAAGCACTTCGAGAATCCTCTGAAACGGCTTGAATTAATAATCAGATTCTCCTTTACCGTAAGGATACAGAAACTCAGCTTCTCAACTCAAGTGTCACTCTTTAACTAACAAGTATGACTTATATAGTATTTAATTTCTACACAGATCGTGCAATGAGGATTTGGTTTATATATACTGCCAGGTTAGGCAACTCTTCCTTAGAGAAAACTGCATTTGCAGTTCCCTTGTTAGTGTAAAATAACTGCCACGTGTGGAGGGGGTTCTGCCCGTCATGGGAACCGTCACTACTTTTCTAGAATAACAGCAAGAAGTGGCATCTAAATTTATTTGAGAGATGCTGAATTTTCTGGATGTTTCATATTTATTTGACTTTTGTTCTATCTGTACCAGTTGAAACTTTCCAGTTTGTTTTTATCTGGTTCTCTCTTGTGCCCGCAAGCTGGAAAAGTGGAATGGTTGATTATGCTACTTCCTTTGTGTGTGCGTCTGTGAAGATGTGACTGTGCGCCGTTTGTGTGTGTTGGGGTGGGATGGGAGAGATCTTATTAAATTTTATTTTCTATGGGAGAGAGAGAAAGTTCAATGCATTTTTATTCTCTATTATCATAAACTTAGCCCCTTCTTATCAAATACTCACTCTTCTTGATTTGAGTCAGTGCTTTTCTAGTGTCGTATGTGTTGGATGTATTCTTTATTTCTGAATTTTGATTCATGGTCTAAGCCTACGTAATCAAATGAGCCGTTTGGTTTGCTGGAAGTATATGCACTTCTTGCATGCAACAAACTGTCAAATCCTCTGATTGGTTTGGTGCAAGGAACATTCATTCTTATGGGTCTGAAAGTTTCGTTGTGTTCTCTTTTCTAATTTCATAGTTTTGATCCTTGTTCGGTCTTCTTGATTCTGGTTTGTGTGAGAAAGACCTCGTTTCATGATATTTTTTAATGTCCCTTTGTTCCTTTATACTTGTCTTTCTTCGTCCTAATCATAAATACTTTGTTTGATGGAGGTGAGAATACTGGTATGAAGTTTTGGCATTTGAGGGCTGCTCATGTTCTATGTAATCAAGTTGCATGAACTTTCTACAACAGTATGCAACATCTGTTGCATATAAAATGATGTTTGCTTGGTTTGCAAGCGGCACTGGCCTCCATGGGTTTGATTACGAGGTTAGGGTGTGCTAATGATAGTTTAGGAATTAGAAATGATCAGTTGCGTGAAACATTTTAATTTGCTATGTGAGATTTTGTATCTGTTGCTTGTCTCTTGAGTGCAGTCCGTGTTATTAAGGACGCTCTCGGGTGCTTTGCACTTCGGCGCGTCAAGGAGCGCCCCGCATCAGATGCGAGGTGCTTCACTTGTGGAAGGCGTGCACCTGAAAGCGCCCTGTAAGCACCTTGCCCATCAAGTGAGGTGTGGTCCTTCGTGAACTCTTTTGAAAAAGATCGGTTTAGTGGGTTATCAGGCATGAAACCCAATTCCCACTTAAACCTAAACTGTAAAACCCACTACCACTCAAGGAAAACCCGATAACCCTTCTCATTAGTAACTGAAACACAAAAGCCCTAATCGAACTGCTTCTCTTCATCTCACCTCTTCTTCTTCGATCTCCTGGTGAGCGGGGACAGCGAGGGTCTTGGAGATCGGCGAGTTGGGGTTGGAGAGGCTCATGGCTGAGGGAACTTCTCTTCCTTTTTTTTTCTTTTAGCCCTTTCCTTTTCTTTTTCTTTCCTTTTTTCTCTAACGCTGTTGCTGGCGGCTTTTCTTTACTTTGCTTTTCCCCCACAGTGCCTTTATCTGTAGATTTTACTTGTGCTAATCTATATTTGAGAGTACTTAGGTTAATAGTTTAGTTTTTGTTGTAATGTATGAGTTAGAGTATGAGGCAGTGAGGCTAGTTGTTCCTTTTAGCACTTTGTTACTTTTCTATATAGCGAATATTAGGAGTGATGATTACTGTTTTTGTGTCCTTTTCTAATAATTAAAACTTTATTTTGTGGTTTGATAGTAGATATTAATTATCTTGAGTCCTGGACATCTTTTTTGTGTGGAATTTCATGTACATGTTCCTTAATTAAGTGTTTGTACATCTTGACAATTTATGTGTGTGGAGCGCGCCTCGCTTCACTCAGGCGCGTGCATCGCACTGCGCCTTGCACCTCACGCATTGATAACAGTGATTGCAAGACCAGTTTTAATTCTTACTGTCATGCATCTCAACAACATTAGGGTAAAAAATTCTTCTGTTGCTCCTTTTGCATGATCAATTCATCTATTAAAAATGCTTCCAAGCAATTGAGCTTCATCTGTTCAGTGATGCTTTTTATCAGACCGGGAGTCTATCAAGTTACTTATGGTATGCTTTCCGGGCAGTCGAGATATGGAGAGATGTTTGATGATTTCTTAAACTTTACTATTAGATATATTCAATGTGCCTCAAGGCATTTTACACATCAGGTGTCATTGAAACTGCTTCAGGGTTCATCTTATGAATGTAGTTTTTCTTGGTTTAGATTGAGTACGGAACCATTGCATATGCTGTGAGAATATTATCTAATCCCAAGAGGCCTATAATCATTCCTCAATATTCGTCTTGAGGAAGTTTTTCTAGAATCTTGTATCATCAATTAGAGCCAAATCATGGACAAAATTGCTGAAATGATGATCCGGTAATACTAGGATATCTAGTTAAGGAATGAAATCAAGCTCCAAATGAGAGTACGCCGTCAAGATCTTTTACTTTTCCAACTTTATATGGTTCTCTAATTTCGTATTTTGTAGAATGATTTAGTTGCATACTCTTAATGGGTGATAGTTACATTCTTTGCAAGTTTTCTTATTACTTGCTCATATTTTCAAACCTTTGTCATTTATTGTTTCTGGAACAACTCAATATCGTCCTATCCATTTAGAAATCTGACATGGTAAGAATATCCGTGAACTCCACCTCTTTGTGGAGTCCTACTATATATGTTATCAATTTGTGTAAAATATTGTTGTGCACGAGGTTCTAAAACACGGTTTTATTATGTGTGCGGTCCGAGAGCAAGTAGCATTTAATTGGATTATGTGCTGATTAATCGGGTTATGTGGAATTTGACGCAGCGCGGAAGTGATAAACCTCGGAATCCACCAAGGGGTTCTTTGAATCCACAAAGAGCTTCGAATCCAC
>JBAKGM010000200.1:8975494-8986515 GCA_037177215.1 Asparagus racemosus | reverse complement strand
AATAAATAAATTATATATATATATATATATATATATAATTAATTTAGAGAGAGAGAGAGAGAGAGAGAGAGAGAGAGAGAGAGAGAGAGAGAGAGAGAGAGATGCTTTGGTGATATAAGCTGATCATTACTTTCATCTTTTAGTTGCTTGTTTGTGTTGATTTATCATCTGAATTTATCCTATGTTCTTGCGTTATATGGGGTAGCTTTATCGCCCTCCTTAGCTAAAATATCTTATATATGCATGTTATTCGTATCAAAGATTTCCTATATATGAGAGATGAAATCAGCAGTTTATATCGCTTGAAGAATGTTGGATTGCTAGTCGCAAGGTTTTTGTTTTTCACTATCTGGATCTTCTTTTATTAATTCTGAGGTGCAAGCATTGCCCTCATCTCCTTGGCTGTACAAATTGCCTTGGAGTTGAAATGCAATTGCATATAATATAGGATAATAATAATCTTATCCCTTCTTGTAGATTATCCCTTCTTCTGGAATTGTCTATATTTCAAGTGAATGCTTTTGCTCTCATATGCACTTAATTTACATGATGATAAGGATCTAGATTTCCTTGCCCACTAACTAGCCTCCTATGATGCTAAAACTTATGGTGCACCCCTCTCCTCTCCCATAAGTTGTTTGCATGGCTAGTTATTCAACACTTATGAGATGGTTATGTATGAAAGGGTTTAACAGCTCGCTTACAGTGTGCCAAAAAATCTAGTGTCTTTCCGTGTCAATCTGTACTACTTATACTGTTATAATAGTCTTATGGGAAAAAACTAGATAAACATGAAGATCCGTCTTTACTAATTTAGTGGCATATAAGATGCAAACCAAAGCAATCACAAGGACACGAGCATAATAAGCTAATATAACTTGTAAATGTCGTGAGATATTTGTAGGCTTACGTTTCTGTTTTAGTTCGAGACGGACGTGGTTCTATTTACCTTTACCGTGACCATCCAATACTAGTTTATGATAGATAATGAATTGCTCATTTGGTGACATGTTCTTAACTTTTGCAAAATATTTTCACAAATCACGGAAAGACAATGTTATTTTCTTTGATTAACGCCATTCCTCTCTATGTCAATGTGCCAAGTTGAGGTCGAATATCTCAGGCAGTTCCCTTGTGGGATAGCTTCTTCCTATAAACCGACTCACCCAAGTATCAGTTGCTTGATCACAGTTCCTATTAGTATTTGGATAACACATGAGAGTGTTCTGCTTCTGCACCATTGCCTTATATTGGAAAATTTATTGTTTTCTAATACTCAATTTAAATTATGTTTCTTTCGTTAACTGTTTTTGGTCAAAACTTGTGCTCCATATGCATGTTTGCTTATCCATTTTATCTCATTCAAAAAGTCAACAAGATTCCTCCAGTTACATTTCTAAACCTTGTTATTAAATAGGAACAATCAACTCTCTCTCTCTCTCATATGTCTTTTCTTAGGCTGGTAACTATTTTTCTAATTTGTTAGTGAAATGATTATAAAGTATTTCATTGTTTCTAATTACTTCTTTGTTTTAACAGGTTAGGTCTTGTTGCCACTATCAAGGTACTAATCCTTATTTAGCAAGTTTTGGCTTTTCCAATAATTAATATTATATCTTTGATAAAAGCATATTGAAGAACATTTTGCGACTAAAATCTTAATCTTGTTTGAGTTGTCCCCCCTTCAATCATAGACTTGTTGCCAACTCGCAACAACATCCTACGATAAGTTAAATGTGATTATTGTTATTAGTTCATTTGGATTATTTTTAACTATTTGTTTATAGCATATTGCTAATACTAGTGTTGCTTCATTTTGGCAACTTGTTTATGTCATGCAAAACCTTATTGATGTTTGTGCTTATCGTTGCCCCCTCATGCCCTTTCTTTCATATGCTAAATCTATTATTCTGTCATAAGGTTATTGATAAATCATGCAGTCATGCACCGACTCTATTGTGATATGCCAATCATCTTGATTGGCACTCATTGATTTTATTTGGCAACCTTTCAAGTTGCTAGTCTTTGGCTGGACAAAATGTTTTCATGGACCAAAGATGGATTTGTTACAGTTAGCAATCCCAAACAAATTCAGACAAGTGGTAGTTTTTAGGGACTTGTGAAATTTTATAGTTTGCGGTAAAGGTAGATGTTGTTTATAAGTTAATTATCTTCAAAACTTAATTTCTAAGCTCTTCCTCTAAACACTTAGTTAAGGAAATTTGAGAATTGCTGTCTCCCGTCGCATGAGGGAACTCATGCAAGGCATTTTCTTTGCTTGATCCCTGAAATTCTCTATTCTACATGTTAGTCCGGCTTTTTTAGGCTCTTTTTTAGTCCATCTTTTTTATACATGTGACCTTGACATACATGCATGCCAAAAAAGAAGGAAATAGCAATTAGTTATGCAATCCAACATCTGTTTGTCTTTCAGATAATTCTCTCCTGGGCATTGTTCTATCTCCATATATGGACTATGGCTTTTAGGCTGCAGATACATGTCTTTGAAGCATGATAGTTTCTCAACTCCTTTGTTGTTAAGCCAAGACTAAAGATATTAACAGGTAGCATTGATGTCTCTACCATTAAGTGGAATGTGTTTTATTAGCTGATTGTTTATTCTAATATATATTGGTTTTCTCATGATTTTTTATGATGTCATGTTGAGAATTATTTTGAGAAGGTTCTCTCTATGCCCTAGCTTCAGGTCATGAACATAAATTGTTCTCCGGATCTCTTCTTTCCTCTTTTGTAGTTGCTTATCCATCAGGCTGTTACCTGTAAACTGATTATGGATATCTATGGTCTCTTGTTAGTTTTCAGTCCTTGATAAGCCGGAGTAGAATCTGATAGATGATCAAGCATCATGTCCAAGTTGATGTAAACTAGAGTATCAACCTTGTTAGGATGAATGTTCTTTTGGTCTTCTCTAGATTCAAATGTAATTGTTTAGGATTCTTTTTATCTTGAACTTATAATAAACACAAAAGGTATTTTTGTTTCATATGAGGAATTTTGGAATTTTACGGTATGATGAAGTGGGTTTAGGAATTGTGAAACATTTATCATGAAGTGGGCTTAGGAATTTTGGAATTTTAAGGTATGATGAGATGGGTTTAGGAATTTTACGGTATGATGAAATGGGTTTAGGAATTTTACAGTATGATGAAGTGGGTTTAGGAATTTCGTGAGTTCAGAAAAACCAGATTGTCTCTCCAAAACCCATTTTACAGGTTTTACAGTTTTCTAAATATTTTTTTTAGTATGTGAGTCTAGTGAGATTAACCCTGAATGCCAAAATCGGTGGTCAGAGCTTAATGTTTATGAGGACTAGCATCCTAATTGGGAATTGAGGGTAAGTGGATTAGCAAGCAGATGGAATTTACAGAGAGTGAGAGAATGAAAGGGAGGATCGATAACGATAAAGAAGATTTGGAAATGTAATTAAAATTTCTCATGTTCTCACTCTAGGAGTATCTTTTATAACTTGGGAGTAAAATTTGATCAAATCTACCAGGGTTGCTAAGGGAAAAATGAATAAAGGAAAATCTTGAGGTACAAAAGGGGAATGCAGAACACAATGTTTGTTGCTTACCTTCAACGAAAACTTCCAAAAGCGGTTAACCTTTATAATCCAATTGTCCCCTTGAACATTTCTCTTGCTGCTGGTTCATCCCCCTACCGTGAGATAATTGGTTTAGCTATTCCTTTTTCTCAAACAAGTCAGTTGATAGGTTGAACCTCAATCCTTGTGCTCTGTGAATGCTTGAAAAAGCTCATATTCCAGTTGTTTTTCCTTCGCTCTTTGCTTCTTCCCTTCTTTTCTCCTGTCCTGATTCATCATTCATTAAATCTTCTTTGTTGCAATTAATGTGTCTCCGATAGCCAACCAATAAGGTACAAGATAGTAAGCTTTTAGGAATATTATACACAATAGGTATGCTTTTGTGTGTTTTTTTTTGGTGGTTTTCTAGACTTGTGATTATTATCTAGTCTTATGTGTTTTGATTTTGAGATTTTAATTAACTTGTTAGATTTAAATTGTACATTGTCTGTTGTCTTGTTTTTGTTCTGTTGTTTGAGTGGCATTTTTGTGTTATTATTAAATGATGAGACTCAAGAGTGCAAGGTATGTGTTTAAATCCTATGTTTGGTAATTAACCATATATCTTCTACCATTTCCGTTATAATTCAGGACTTGCCACTCAAACCGAACTTCCTAGTAAGTCTTGTCAATAGGGAAGAAATAATTTCTTTACATCTTGTTTCGAAAATCTTCAGTTTGTGATTAGTTTTTTTTCCCCTCTTTTTAATATTGCATTGAAATGCGAGTTCCTTAAACATCAGTAAGGATATCTTAGTTAGCTGATGTTGTCTGTCATACCAGATTATTTTTTATGTCCTAGTTTGCTGATATTCTCCAACTGTCTGTGAATGGGTTGAATAAGATGCTTACCTTAATTCTGTGTTTCAACTTTCTTTGTAGGACCGAGCCAATGAAATATACAAGAAGGTGGAAGACCTTAAATCCATTAGAGGAAGAAACCAAGATGCAATTTTGGCTGCTTGTCTTTACATTGCTTGTCGACAAGAGGACAGGCCTCGCACTGTAAAGGGTATATTTATATAATTTCCAGTTACATAAGTTCATCTATAATAGTATTTTTAACTAAATGGTGTATTTACTCTGTCTTAATGCGCTTCAAAATAGAAATCTGTTCTGTTGCCAATGGAGCTACAAAGAAGGAAATTGGCCGGGCAAAAGAGTTTATTGTGAAGCAGCTGGAGGTTGAAATGGGTCAATCAATGGAGATGGGTACTATTCATGCGGGAGATTTTCTGGTCAGTCATTTCATTCATTCCCTGTTTGTTAGCCAAAGTTACACATCTCATAAATTTGTATCTTCTACTAAATTCTATATTGTTATGAAAAAAAAATTGCTAGTTATTTCATTCTGGCTGCTGACATGTCTTATTTGCAAATCTGACAGAGGCGTTTCTGTTCATCTCTTGGCATGGCTAACCAAGCCGTTAAAGCTGCTCAAGAAGCAGTTCAGAAGTCAGAAGAACTTGATATAAGGTACTGTTTTAGAATGTGTGAATATAGTTGGTTGATTTCCCTCACAGTCACTCTCTTTTGTAAAATACTAGATTATGTTTATCATATCATTCTCTTTCTTAGTTATTTATTTCCTCAGTGTCATCAGCTTGTTCAATTGTTTGAACCATACTTGTCAAAAGCTTGGTGGGCTTGTTGATCAAACTTTTCAAGATAACCATCAGCGTTATGTATATCCATATAGCCGTAGATGGTTGTAAATAGCCGCAAGTAGCTATATTTGCATATTTTTACATGCAAGAAACCTCATCTGAGTTTTAGTAAGCATAGCTAGAGAACCGAGACTTTAAGTACGGACTCCTATTCATCGTTACCAGTGTTTATTAAACTTGTGTCCTGTGGACATAGGTTGAGTAGACATAGGCTGAGGAGAAGATTAACCTTCATTTTTATCTTATATGTGGAACTGAGATGTACTTCCAATTTTCACCTTATATGTAAACACCTATCAAAATATTTTGTCATGTACTTTGCTGTCTGATATAGCCAGATGGTGTGATTATCTCCTGTTGGATGTCATAATACTTCTTAAAATACATTTTTGGTTGTATATGAAAGCACCCCCCCCCCCCCCCCCCCCCCCCGAGTTGGGGTTCATTCAGGGCCTAACTTGTGTACTGGCTTTGTTATAAATTTGAGTTATTTAGCTGCAAATTATGTCTTTTACACTGTTTTTGTGACATGTATAATGACTTAAGGTGTAGAGGCTAAACCTTTGTCAGGTAAGGTCTATGACTGACTTCTGGCAAAAGGACAAACCCTAGTCTTAGCTTCCCCACTTAGAATGCAGGTTTTTTCAGAATATATTGAGGGCCCTTTTAATTGGTAATAAAACTGCCAATGCCGATCTCATGTCGGAAAGAAAAGGTTAAGGTTTGGTAGGTAATTGGAAAGAACCAAAAAACTATGAAATTGTTGAAATGAATTCTAATTGCATTGAAGTTAAGGCCAACCTCAATATTGGGACAAGGTTTGATAATGATGAGATTTATGATTATCCATTGTTATATTGTAACTTAACTGTGGATTATGTAGCGGTCTTTCAGGAATAATACTTTCCCACATTTTGCAGGAGGAGTCCCATATCTATTGCAGCAGCTGTTATTTATATCATCACACAATTATCAGAAGAGAAGAAACTTCTAAGAGGTATGATAATGATATTATCATTATCATCAGTTCACATATCACACATTTCCTAATGAGAATGGGTGTTGCAGATATCTCAGTGGCAACGGGAGTAGCAGAAGGCACCATACGAAATTCATACAAGGATCTGCATCCCTATGTTGCCAAGATTATTCCAACTTGGTTTGCTAAGGAAGAGGATCTCAAAAATCTCTGCAGTCCATAATCCACTTAATGTTGTTATACAAAGACAGTTTGAAACTCTATTGCTAGCATCAATGGTGATTTCTTCCATCTTGTGGTTTGGTGATACTTCCATTTTACTTTTGTTTATTTATAGGCCCAGTGATATTTGTGTTTTCGTGGATGGAGACTAGCAGACAGAAAAAGGCCTGTAGTGAACACTAAAGGAGAGTTCTTTTGGTTATTTTGTAGACATTTCATTCTATTTCATCTGCCAATGAAGATTCTTGTCTCTTGAATGTGAATAACAAGTACCTTCAATCTTTGATTGTTAATTTAAAGGAAACGAAAGAGTTCATGTGATTTAAACCCAAAAGCAGTCTATTGATTTTGTAAGTGACCATGTAGCGTAAAACTTTGAGCAAACTCTGAAAATGGGGAATTTTTGAAACTTTTGATACATGGAATTGAGGAGACTGGTGACAAACCAGGCTTTGTGAGGAGACGAAACACTGGTGTCACTACCAAATTTTACTACTCGTGCTTGTTTGAGTCTTACTTGAGTGAGAATATTTGATGCTCACTTTCTTTATGTTCTTAGTTCTTCTGCTGCTGCTATTTACATGCTTATCACTTGTTTGAGCCTTGAATTCTTGAAATGCACCATATGCAGTTTTTGAAGCTCAGATGTTGTGCTTATGTGCTATTAATAATCTGATTCAATGATGGGGATAACAATGAGCACCGTCTCATTACATTTGCTTCTGTTTGTATGGTACTATTAAGTTCTCAGTCAATGGTAAGGATAAGATTGGATTAAGTCTCAAAATTTAGTTCTTTTTGAAAGAAAGTAAGGGTCCACATTTGTTGTCTTTCTTGAAAATATCGCTGCAGGCGATTTCTGAATATTTTCCCGATCTCAATAAATATGTTCTAACTTGTTCCCTATAGATGAGTTTGAGCATTCCCTTACAGGTATTTCATTGTCTAGGAATACCTAAGGGAGGATACCAAGCTCAAATTAGACTAAGGCCTATAAGTTAGCCTTCACTAATTCATTACAACATGTACCAAGTCAAGAAAAAGAATAATTCGATTCCCCTGCACTATTAAATAATAGTGGAGAGAACATTACGCTTAGTTATATAATCACACTTAGAGTTATAACCACACATGATAGTGATAAAGATTCATTATAAATCCAACCCTTGACAACTACATATTCAGTGTTTCTCCTTGCGAACTATAAAACAACAACTACTGTCCCAACTAAATACTAGTATCTTTGCCGTCAACTTATTAATCGCCCCCCCTCAAATTTAAACACCCCTTAAGCCACCAAATTCCTAGCGAGAATCCCCTCAAAAGTAACCCCAGGCCCAAACGCAAGTATGAGCCCCCATTCACACTCCCTCGCCCCCCTCTCCCCCTCCCCTCCCCTCCTCCTACTCTCCTCCACCAAGTACTCCAACACGTACACAATCGTATTGCTACTCGCATTCCCATAATCCCTCAACGCCCTCCTACTCGCCTCCAACTTCTCCGGCCCCAACTCCATCCTCTTCTCTACTCTGTTCAATATCGCCGGCCCACCCGGGTGAACCGCCCAAAACAACTCCTCAACCTTCAGCTCAGAATTCACCAGCTTGCTACAAAACTCTTGGACGTTGTCCTCGATGAGCTGGGGGAGTTCCCGGCCGAGTTTGAAGTTGATGCCTTCTTCGGTCAGGCTGCCGACGATGGTTTTGTCGGTGTTTGGGATGAAGGTTTGGAGGGAGGAGTGGAGCTCGAAGAGAGGGAGTTCGGTGTCGGTGGGGTCGGCGCCGAGGATGGCGGCGGCTGCGCCGTCGCCAAAGAGGGCTGCGCCGACGAGGTCGTAGGGGCGGTCGGAGGAGGGAGGGCGGAAGCCGATGACGGTTGTTTCGGAGGTGGCGAGGAGGACTCTGCTGCCTGGGTTGTTCTCTGCGATGTCCTGCAAGAATTTAGGATATATAAACTCTTATTCAATACAATTTCATATGCTAGATTTTGTGATTTTTAAAATTTATCATTAGCCAGGTTTTATATATACGCATGATTAAGATAAAAGACAGAAGCGTTCCTTGGCAACACGAAGCCCCGCCACACCACCGGAGCAGCCGGAAAAACAAAGCATAACACGGCGAACGTCAGGAGCGAGGCCGAGGGCACGTGCAAGATGGAGGTCTCCGCCTGGGAAGCGGACCTCGCTGGAGGAGACGTAGACGAGGTGGGTGATGCCGGTGAGGGGCCCGCCCCACGAGGCGACGCAGGATCTAGAGGCGGCGGCCGCCATTTCGGTCACTGCCTTGTGGGAGACCTCCAGGCGTTGTTGTACTGTAGGGAGGCCCTCTTTAGCCAATTCTGGGTATTTGTTCAGGATTTCTTCCGACATGACAACGTACCTCGTTTTCACTGTAGTGGTCTTGCCTGCAATGGGAACTTTTTTTGTTACAGCAAATTTGTTATGGGCTTGTTGAAGTCTAAATTGCGCACGGTATCAAATGCTTAGTTAGATGCATCGCGTGCATTGTTGAGGGATGATTATTTAGCATCTAGATTTCAAATACGGATTATCTCGGACCTACAGGTGGGCGGTATTTAAGTCCCCCATTGTGCACAAGTGCGGCGCAGAACCGCCCACTCGCATGCCGATGATTCTGAGGTGATCCGGACTCTTACATTTCCTAATGCTTGAAGAGAGTTATTTCTTCGATACACATGAACATCAAGCTGCACTTTTATATATAGTGCGGAGATAGTTACTCATATTTTTATGTGCTGCATCTATTGTAGTTGTTGGACATGTATCCCCTAAAATCCTTGTACATATTAATAGAGAGATAATTTGAATATCAAATGGTCTGAATGCTGATAAATTTTTTTTAAGGGTAATAATTTACTAACCTTTTAAATGAACTTGTCAATTTGGTTTAGAATACAAACAATCTTCTATTTCAGGTTATCTTTATCTCCTATTAAAATCATCGGTTAAAGAAGACTATTTTTTAACTCCAAAAAATAAAATCTGACCAGCAATATGCGCATAACAATTTGCAAAAAAATAACATTTTTTGTCCTTCCGGTTTGGATGTTTTCAAAGATGAAGTCTTTAAAAAGCATGCAGAAAGGAGAGGAAAGGGGGGAAAAAAGTAGAAAAGAAAGAAAGAAGTGCGGTACAAGTTAGCTGATTCGGTTACGAGAATAATTATTCTACATAGATAGTAGGCTCCTATGTTTCTAGGTCCCCTGCTACTTGTACTGACAAAGGTCACTATATTTCCTCTTTGACGTAAGGATCGTCTTTGAAGTCTATTCAAAAAGTATATGCAATTTTTTTATTTTTATATTTTGAGAGAAAAGTAGAAGAAAATGTTAAGAGCTATAATTTCACGGGTTAATTGCGAACAGAGCTCATATAGCACCACCTAATTATGCATAGACTCACTATAGTTCTATTTTGCAAAGAGATCACCCTGGGCGAACTTTTTTTACGCTCGCTTAAAAAGCTTAAAGAGCCGGATAGACCTTTATAGTTTTATTCGTGAGAATAGACCGCCAATTTCTAATTTTTTCTTAAAAGAATCGAAAAAGTGCACTAAGAAAGTGTATTCGAAATTGAGCCAATATTAGAGGAGGTCTATTCACCAAAATAGAATTATAGGGGTCTATTCGCCATTAGGTGATATTATAGGGGATATATTCGCAATTAACCCAACTTCAATCGTCGACCATTGTCATTAAGTCATAACCAATCCTAAATAAAACTACCATCCAAACCTTTATTTCCTCTTTCCTATTTATTTTAGAATAAAAATTAGTGCTCTTGAAGTAACAGCAGTAAATTTGCAAAAAGTATGTGACACTATTTTTTTAAATAATTATGCAAAATATAAAGAGGATGTATTTTAGCAAAAGGTGAAAGATGTAATAATGGAGGAGTTCAAAAATTACAGAGGCGAGCCAGCTTCTGTTTGAGCTCAGGGTCCTCGCAATTAGTGTTCTTGAAGTAGCCATCCACAAGGTAATCTTGCATCACAATTTGATGAGGAAAAGCCTTGCCAAGCGCAAGAATGCAGGCCTTGCCCTTGTTGGCTCTCGATTGACTCCTCTCTCCAATGCTCCCCATGATATTAGAGAACTTTTGATGCAAGAAAATTGAAGGGATAACTGGTTGTGCCTTGTGAATAATCGCGGACAGGGAAGCTGTATATATACTTTGGTTTCTTTGAGTTTCATTTTCCCTTTTTTATTTTGTTTCATTATTGAAATCTATAGGTTCGATTGGTTCTAGTTGAGAAGCAAGGTGTGCATGTGTTGGGTTTGTAGTTGGTGATTAGGACGAGCATTTGGTTGTGATTTTTCTTGAAAGCACAAGTATAAGATGATATTTAGCATGCATGCGCTATACATCAAAAAACCAAAGTCAGTATATGATGATATTTGTAGAGACGCCATCTTGGCCAGGTCACTTAAAAAAAGGAAAGAAAAAAAAAGGGGTTTTTCTCTTTTAACCCAAACATTTACCATCACTTATTATAAAACCCACTCACTTTTCTACACTCCAAAACAC
>JBAKGM010000200.1:8965183-8975394 GCA_037177215.1 Asparagus racemosus | reverse complement strand
GAACCACATGGGAAAAAAGTGGAGGGGCTGCAGCACATGAAGTTTCAACTTTTGGGGCCCGTACACATTTTTCCCTTTTTTTTTTATGACAACTACAAAATAGATTAAAAAAAACTAGAAGATGAAATATACTGGAAATAATTTTTTTAAAAAAAACTCTAGAGGTTATTTTGGTCATTAAGAAGTCACATAAGTATCATGTGACTCTATTAGATTGAGAACTAATTAGGAGGGGGACTTTCCAAATCTCAGGGGGAGTTTTTATCAAAGTTGCAAACTTCAGAGGGATTTAGTGTTATTTACCCTAAAAAGAATTTATACAATAGTCGGCGTCAAATGATACGATTTTATATTAACAAAAAATCAAGGACCTATATGCAAATCCCAAAAGAATCAAAATTCTTCATTATTATAAGCGGCGCTAAACCGAACCAATGGTCAAGCCTTTTATTGTTACAGCAAACCACATTGCCATTTAGTATGGGTTGTATCACCTGTGGTCCCTTGGGGATAGGCTAAACTCTAAACCAAACCTAAAATCTTTTAATTATAAATACAGAGAAAAAATTAATTATTACTCGCATTGTCCAACATTATTCAAAACCTATACATATGATTGCAGGTCAAATACATTATTTTATCTTTTTCCCCTCACTTGCTCACAAAGTAACCAAAAAGAAGTACAAAAAGCACTAAATTAATACACAATTAAAAATTTTAAAATAATCTTATATCACCAAATTAATGCCTTCACCTTTCCACCCCCGGGCTAACAACTCAACCCACGCAACCAATCAGCCTCTCTAACATTCTCAGCGGGCCCCACAAGTGCCAGGACCCACCATTTATTTTAACTGAAAAGCTCACGGGCCAGTGGGCCCCACCCAAGATTCAAGCCCTCGGATCGGGCGATTAGGTTTCAGTTGCATGAGCCGTCTCCATCCGATAGCTAGGCCCATCGATCTGAGGGCCCAAGAAAACCCGAATTAGATGTTCGGACAGATCTTGACCGTTCAAACGGATGACGTGGACTGGGCAGCGAGCGGCAGGTACTATTACGCGTCGGCCACTGCATCCGACGTGGCGTTACAGGTCCGAACTAGATCTCACCGTTGAATTAAGTAGTAACGGATCTCATCCGTTGATTTAGTTTTGACGTGGGCTATAAAAGAGGAATGTGGATGTTTTGGGAAGGTGAATAGATAGAAGAGCTGTTTTGGGGGACGGGAAGCTTCGATTTTTCCGTCCAAACAAATAATTTTTTTTCTTCTCTTTTCGTGAAAATTTTAGAGAGCTGAGAGCACTCGCTTGTGGATTCGTGAATCAAAGAGGTATAAATTTTTCTTAGAATTTTCTCGTTTTAGTATTCAGTTGTCTGTTTTATTTAAGCTGTTGGTTTTTTTAGGAGAAAAATTATGGTTTTGGTTTCTTCTGCTACAAGGAAGATGATTCTTTTGTTTGGTTGGAATTCTAAGCTGTTTTTGAGGATTTTAGGCGATTTATTATTATTTTTCATTAATTCGATTTTGATGAATTTTTCTTCTGAGACTGTTAGCGTGTTTGTAGATTTTTGTCTGTTTTCTCTTCGTTTGTACATTTCATGTGTTTTGATTAGTTTTAGGGTTTTGGAATTCTTTGAGCTTAAGGCAGCATTTTTGCTCTTTTCTTTGATATTTATTTTTATTTTAGTAACTTCATTATCTCTGTTCCTTGGATTTTCTAATTCATAATAAAAAAATTTTGAAGGATCTTGAATGGCCTTACGCTGTGGTGAAATGGGTTCTTTTTTCTTAATTTTATGATTATTTTGGGAATTTTAGAGAATCCAAGGATTAATTCAATTAAACTTTTTTCCTCTTTTCTTTCTTTTATTCTCCCCTCACTTTTCTCTTTTCTGATTTTGTACCTTTTTTTCTGTGCCTTATATGGATCCCCGAAGGCGACGTCGTTGGTTGGCTCAGCATGTCAGTAATCAAGAGAGAGAAATAAAAAATAAAGATAGATATTTGAGATGTAAATAGATTCTTTTCTCTTTTTAATAAAATCGTATTTTTTCTTTTTTAAAAATAAATTTAGAAAAGGTTAGAAAGAAACAAAAGCCCCTCTCTCTCCGAGCATCTCGCCTTTTTATTCTCCTCCTCTTTCTCTCTGATTTTTTTTTTAAATATAGGAAAAGATCAGAGCTTTAGATAAGAAGAACAGAGATTTTACTGCTTTCCAAAAATTCTCTCTTGAATCTATTTACTTGGGCTTTTTTTGGTTTGTTTTGATTCGATGCCGAGATCTGACGAAAAACTCATCCTCTTCTGCTTCCTCTAAAACGCTGCTTCGGGTACTTATTTTTTCCCTGTATTTCCCAAAATGCTCCTGTCGTGGTTCTAGCTCTTGTTTCTTTTTTTTTGTCCCCCCCGGATAGAATTGGGGATGGGATCTTTAATGGGTTTCTGTTTTTATCCTCAACTTTGGAGTTTATCTTGTCTTTCCCTTTTCTCTAAGACTAGATTTTTTTTTAGTAATTCACTTTCAGCAGTTAGCTTTTCTCTCTCTTCACCTTCTCCCTCAAGTGTCATTTTTGTGCCTCATATAAATGGTTTAGTTTTTTTCCCCCAAAATACTCTTTAGGATGCGTCCTAATTTCCAGCCTGATGAGCTGATAGTTTCGTTTTTTTCCTTCACCTTTCTGATTTTGGTAGGAAAGACAGGGATATTTCGTGTTTTTATTTGTTTGTATGTTACCTCTTGGGTTTCTTGGCGTATCTTTTTGTTTGATTTGATTAATATCAGATTTATCATGTCTTGGTTTTCCTAATTTGAGGTTTGGATAATAGACTGTGTCTTCTACCTTAATTTGTATAGTCGTCAGTTTTTGGTATTTTAATACATAGTTAAGTGTTGCTGCGTGATTTATTTGCATTCTTTTCTTTTGTTTGAGGTTCTGATTGGATAGTATTTTTTATTTTGATATTCTTATTCTATCTTAGATCCTTAGCTCATGCTAATCGCCACACATACCCTATGATGCCCATAATGCCCATCCCTTTCTATTTAATTACACCTAGGCGAATAAAATGTGGTCTCTTTTTGCTTTGATAGTTACATAAGACTATAAGAGATAGTTAGCTGAATGTTAATTATTTCTTTTAGTTATGTCTGTTACTGAGTTAATTAATAACAGATGCTTGGATTTTTTTTTTTTTTTTTTTGACCCACAAGTCTTTTCTTTTCTTAAGTACAGATAATAGTAATTCCTTTGTTCTTTTCCCCCCTTTTATCAGCTAGCTCTCTTTAGCTAGCTTAAATTGCCTTCACTTCCAAATGCACTCCATATTCCTGAAATATATCTTTCATGCTTCTCGATTTGTATAAGATGTGCTAAGGTTCATCCCCTCTTTCTTTCTACTGACAAGAAGAGGAGGAAGCCTTCAATTGGATATATTGCTTCCATTTTGGTAGTGTCTTCCATCTTGTTTCCTCTTTATCCTTTTTCAGCTACTTTATTCAGCACCAAGTGTTTAACACTTGCATAAGTTTAGAAAAAATGGTATTCTTTTCTGATGCAAAGGCGTATTTGGATTCAATAATATGTTTCATTTGAGTTGGTCAATAGCATATTGTTGAATTTGTATAATTTTCAGGTTCCAGCAATAATAATGACGGCATAGGAATGTGCTTGCTATATATACTGTTGTAAAAAGAGAGAGAAGCTAAGGGGTTGAAGTGGAGTTCCAGTGACAGGAAAGAGGAGTGCAGGATGAATGTCAAATGCAAAGGTGGTGGTGGTGGCAGCTCAGAAGGAGAGGATGGTTATATTTTTCAATCACCATCGAATGCTAATGGTATTAGCAGTAGGAAGAGAATTAAACTCCAAAAGGTTAAAAAAAAATTTCTTTCATCCTTTTCATCATCCGTGTATATAAGCGATTCATGTTCTTTGAATTTCCTCTCATTCTTCATTATTCCTTATTGTTTATCTTCTATTGAACAATAAATAAATAAATAAATAAAAATTATTAGGTATCAGGCGATCGTTGTCCTGTGGATCCTGCTTTGGTGCCCAGGAGAGTTCGGTCAGGTATGTGAAATTGTTTTCATTAATGAAAAATTTGTTGTTTGTATATACTAATTGAATTGCCCTCCCACCTCCTCCTCCTCTCAATTGATGCCTTTATGAATCAGAATCTTCAGTTTTCTTCTGTGGTTCCGTCTTATTGTTCTTTTCTTCTGTGGTTCTGTCTTATTGTTCTATCTTTGTGGTAGTCAATATAAAGTATACTAGTCTTACCAAGGTTCTGGTGGTATTTGATGAATTACATCACTTTTTAACCTTATCAGTTAAAAGTGTTACCCCATTCCTTACTTAATCATCTTATGAATTTACATGCTGTAGTTTTTTTAGTTTGTCTTTATTGGAAGTATTACACTCTTTCTTTTCTACTTCAGCAATGAAAAACCGCATCAGCCAATCAGCATCTCCACCATTGTCAGACTCAAAAAAGCAACATCATGCTTTCGTTGGCACCCAGTTGTTCAAAGGCTCTAGTTCAGAAGGATTTAAACAAAGAATGGTTGGTTCATAAATTATCTCATTTGATAAGCTATTCTTTTGAGTCTATGTCTGGGTTCATCGGCTTGAAACTTTAACTATTTTGTTCAATTAGCTTGATGAAGTCACAAAAGATGAGGAAGAAGTTGCTGAGGCCTTGACTTCTATGGCGAATTTCATTACTAACAAGCCAGTTAAGACAAAAGAAGATGGTGGGAGAATATCAGAAGAGAATCCAGATAAAAAGGCCATATTTGCTCCTTGTTTAGAAGGTTTTAGCTCAGCATTTTCTCATTGTTTGAGTTTATTTCCACCAGAGATATTAAATGGCTAGTATTATTTAACAGCTCCAGAAGACGAGGGTATAAAGCTTTTGGTTCCATGCAATGATACCAAAACCAGCAAACCCTTAGAGGAATTTTCGCCAACTGTGAAGGCTGACCCTTCTACACTGGGGCAACCAGTTGCGATCTCTGTTAGTCAGAAGTTAGATATAGAGCCAAATGGAGATTTATTGAACCCCCTGAGGAAGATTTCTTCTAATATGGAACAAGCAGAGAGTTTTATAGATGCAATGAGCTTGTCCAATCCTGTAGGAGCTCGCCGGCATCTCCCAGTAAATGGGTTAGTAATTCTTACTCTCTGAAGACCTATTTTGTTGTCGATAACTCTTATAGTTGTTCATTTCATCATTCTCTGGTCTCTTGTTTTTCCTGCAGAACGTTGCAGCCAAATCAATTGGATTCTGGTCTGGTTCGGTCAAAAGAGATGGGACTTTGGCCAGTAATGCTTCTTCTCTTGTGAATTATTATTATTGTTGTTGTTTTTGGTGTATGATGATATCCGTACTCATTGTTTGTTTGTTCCTTTCAGCTTGGATCTGCTTCACTCAAACCTCAGCTTGTTATGCCTGACAGTGGGAAGGGTAACTCATAACTGCTTAGATCTTTTGAACTATATGAAATTGTTTCTGTCCAGATTATTTCTAAATGTTCTCTGACGATGCCATGACTTCAATCCTTTATTGGAAACAGCTCCTAGTGTGCAGCCTGGATCTTATAGCAGAGTTCATGAGCAGTTGAAAATGTAATTCCACAAATTTTCACTTGCACCAATTTTTTATCTCTTCAGTTTATTTTCATGGGTCTATAATGCCAATGGATTTCAATCTGCTCAACTCAGGCCTTCTTCAAGTAAAGTTGCAGCATACACAAGTTGTGTTGATGTTTCAGGAAGATGTGGTAGAGTGAACGGCCTTCTTATGGAGAAGGTAAATATTGCTACTTAGAAAGATGATTTTCTTGTTCAAACAAAAGAAAAGGTCTTTTTCCCTTACCAATTATCTTGGTGTTTACCTCTCTTGTCTTGTATATGCTATTCTTCCTGTTCTATAATGTGTGCTTATAGACAAATGAAAGCTGTTAATGCTTTACTCAGAAATGGTCTAGTGTCGTCTCTTTGTTGGTCCTTGATTAATGTAAGACTCTGCTGTCACATGATGCTAGTTCTTTACAATAGTATTTTCCTGTAGTTTTCTCATGGTTAAGGTACATGTACTGACACTAAAAAAGAAACTTATGGAATTTTTTCTCAAAAGAAGAAAACGGTTGCAGCCAAGATTCATTTGTCTGTCTATAGTAGTTCATGGATCCTAATCAGGGCGAGATCTGTAAGAAATATGACAGGCTAATCGTAGATCATGTTTGAGCTTGTTTCCTTACATAGAAGAACTATAATTCTAGTTTTGTCTATTCCATGTTTGTTTCTTTGCTTTGTGAACCTTCTCCGAATATCAGCTAATCTCATATATATTTGCTTATGAAATTTGAGAACTTTCATTTGTTTCACATTTTTTCATAGGATGAGAATTTATCCATTGTAAGTCTTCCTTATCTCTAGTGGATATCACTTATTTCAGCCATTCTAATTCTCTTGGCAGCTCCCCTTGGCATCTGTTGATAAAAAACGGCAATGGAGTAGGTGTATTACTCACGTTAACATAACCCGTCTCATCCAACACCATCAAAAAGCAGAAAAAAAGCAGTTGCCCACACCACAACTCAACCAAGTAAAGCCCATGGAGGCAATAAATCAGAGCATACCTACATCTTGTGGGACTTCTGGATCAAGAAATGGTATGATTCCCCAGCTGTCCAATGGATCTCTAATAGAGAGGAATATGCTGGAAGCTAGAAATAGAATGCTACAAGATGGTGGGAGGCTTCAACAAGCTCAGCAGGCAGCTGCCTTACCTGGAGCCTATGCTCAGCAGAAAGAGGTGGTTACTTGTCAAATCGTTTTATTAATTTTGCCTGCTACCTTGGTGCTTGTTATGACTAAATCTATTTGTGCTGTTTACAGGGTTGTGATTTTTTGTCCTTGTCGGCTGTTGGTGATACTAAGAGCTCAGCAAACGGGATGAAGTCCTCTGGGCAGCTTCTTGTTCCTTATCCCCCCAGTCAAGGTGTTATGCCTTTCACATATTCTCGAGGTTCTTATACTTCTCAGTATCAGGAACAGTTTGCAGCTGGAGCCAGTCAGCAGGTTCGATCTCTTTTCCAGATTATCAATATTCCCTTAGCTAAATGTGACAGTGGATACAAAAGCATTATGATTTCGATTTGATATATATTTCTGTGCATGCATGCAGTCAACCCTGCACAATGGCATGCACAGTTGCAATGATCTCTCAATGTTATCAAGTGTTTTTGCGCAAATTATGTATGAGATTCTTTAGCCGCTGACTCCATATTATCCTGAAAAAGAAAACCCAAATTTTATGCAACAATTATTTCGAAGAGTTGTGTCCCTCCATGATGTTGGCTGGTGTTTAGCTGATGTTGGGCTGGTGTTTAGCTGATATGAAAGGCTGATATGAAACACATCAGTCACTACAGTCCAGGTCATCAACATATGTAGATCACAGTTGATGGCTTGGATGTGTGCCACATTTGCAACACATTAAACCTCACCTACCCTCACCTTGAAGGGACACCAGTCGCTGTTTATTCTATATTTCAAAACCTAGAATTGGTAAAACATATGCAAAGTTCTCACAGACAGGTTTCTTGTTCATTGTTCCTAACAATACTGGTTACTTTTTGATGATGGGGGTCTTTCATTGTCTTGTTTTCTTTCTCATGCTTGTTGCTCATCAAATATTCTGTCAGAAGATCCCTCAGCTAGTACCTGTCATTTGAAGGCTATTTTAACCCTGTTTGGCCATTGGGGTACCAAATAAGTTGTACTTAGCCCAGCCTGCATCTCACATTTCTAGTGTGTTTTCTAACTGCTACTTAGAACCAGAATAAACATTTAAAATGCTGCTTGTTTGGTAAATGCAGGTACAACTACATCTACCGGCCTACATGTCTAACAGCCAGTTGTATGGACAACATATGGGCCAAGCAGCAGGAGGTGCAGCCACGCAGCAGCAGCAGCATCAGCAGCTGATGTGGCAGGCCCATTTGGCCCATTACAGGCCTCCGGTCAATTTCACACCGAAATGGCAGCAGAATGGGCGGCAACATGAGTCTTCTTCTTCATCGTCTTCTCTTGCTCAGAATCCTCCCTCGATATTTCCTCTTCCGGCAGATTATAATTCTCATAATCTCCACCAGCCCTTTGTTATGCCTTTGCAATCATTGTCGTCATTGTCCTCAAGATCAAAACAGAAGCAGCAGCATAATGGCAGTGGGCTCAATCCGCAGAGCTCGTCTCAACTGCCGATGATATGCAATGCAGAGAGTTTTAGATAATAACTCTGTTTTTGTTATTGGTTACTTCATCCTCTTGTTTGAGGAAGCACTGTGCCTCCTTTCTTTTGCTCCCTTAGAGAAGCAACTCCATTGCTCGGGGGAATTGGTTGTGACAGCAGTACTGCAATTGGAGGTGGCGAGGATCAAAGAACTCGAGAATAGTAAACAAACTTCGATGAGGTCATGAATATGGAAACCTGAATGAGTCGTGAAGTGTGGATTTGCCCGTGTATGCCAACAATTGTTTTAAACTGATACGTTGGAATTACTACTACAAAGTATATGATCAAGAAGAAAGGAAGCAGGTGGTTGGAAATCTTTCAGGTTCTTTTTTATATATGCTCTATTTTGGGGCTGAGATTGGTCATACTTTGAGCATTTCGGTGATGTAAACTTTTACTTTGTTGTAGATCTGTACCGTGTGACAGAGTAAGTAGTGTATATTCTGATCACTGTAGGAGTTTGACTTGGGATGTGGTGTTTTCCTTACCATTTATAAGAGGGCTTAGTAGCATTTAAAATTAGGCTAAATTATCAGATTGGTATAAAAAATAGCAACTAATAACCAGATTGGTATTAAAAGTAATTTCGGCGATAATAAGTTATTTAAACTTGCACGACATGACAAATTGACCTAAAAATAAATTTTGTGGCTAAATTTTCCATCGACCAGTCATATAATCTGTCATGAGATGCTTATGAGCTGTATTTACGATGACGTAGCAGCTGTAGTCAGTCTAGTTCAAACCATTAGGGGGATTATTTTCAAATTAGTGTAAAAGAAAAGAGGGAGTTTTTTTTTCTCCTTCTTCTATTAAATTGGGGGTTCTTTATTGCCGGAGAACATGGATTCTTTGAGCTAAAGCAATGAAGAACCCCTAATTTGAAGGAAGAAAGAGAAAAAGTCCCAAATTAAAAAATTTATCTTTTCTTTTAGTCTAATTTGAAAATTCCTCCTTCTAATGGGTTCAATGAGATTAACTACAGTTGTCACATCTTCATAAATATGTCATCTAAGTATATGTGGCAAGTTACCTAAGTGATCGCGGGAAAAATAGTCGGAAAATTTATTTTTGAACCTATTTGTCTTATCGTGCAAGTTTAAATACATTATCATCCCCTGAATTACTTTTATTACCAATCTGATTATTAGGCGCTATTTTTAATACCAATGTGATAATTAGGCTTTAAATATGTTATAGTTTCCCATACGTTGCACTTAATATACCCTTGTTTTTGGATGCGCTAACATACTTTGAAGTTTTTAAAAATTACACTTTAATAAGTGGGAGAATTTAGCTCTAAATTTTCTCATGTGACATGCACATGCTAATTTTAGTAACTTTTAACCCTTAATATTTTGTTGAATTTATATTTAAACATACCATAATTCTATTTTTTACGTACTCCAATTTTATTCTAAATTAGAGTTATGGTGGGTTAAACCGTTATTCAACAATTAAGAAGTGCCAAAAAGCTCTAAAATTAACTTTTGTGAGCGTCACATGTGCTGCTAGAAACAAGTGAAAATATTTAAGTGCAAACTAGGAAACTCTAAGGTATTAATAATAAGTGTACTACAACTTTTTTTTTTCTTTTTGGTCTTCAAGTGTACTACAACTTTGATATTGCTTTCACACTGCCACAAACTAAAGAGGGGGGGGGGGGGGGGGGGAACGATCGAATCGACTCGAATACTAAGGTGTTCGTATTTGTATTTGTTTAAAATTATCGAATTCAAATGCAGACTCTAGTATTCATGTATGGAGTTTTTCGAATTCGAACTCGAATACTTGGTATTTGATAAATATTAATGAATATTCACGAATACTTATCAAATATCAAAGTATATTTATTCCACTAAAGAATTTAATTTTTAAATAGTATTTAAATTAATAAATAAAAATTAC
>JBAKGM010000200.1:8954339-8965083 GCA_037177215.1 Asparagus racemosus | reverse complement strand
ACTGTGCATGTTCAGTGTTGTTATTATCCATTCTGTATAGACATCTTTTGTGTCTGTGAAGCCCCTCCGCTGCAACAATGATTGTGATATACAAATAACTGAACAAGGAATGATTTCTTTTTAAGGAACTGAAACATACAGTACTTACTGTTAAAGCCGGTATGGAGTTCATCAAGAGTCAATGCTCGTTAAACAACATCAGTAAGTCAAATACTCTGGTTTTCATTTAGCATCAACAATTGTGACGAACAAGCTCACTCATTATTTGTGTCTTCCAATAGGTAAGCATTTGTAGGTCTCTCTAACGCCGAGCAAGATACCACAAAGTTCTTGATGAGAACAGGAAGCTTTAATCAGGTGCAACAATGCAAGACCTTAAACTAATTCATGATCACCCTTTAAATTGTAAATTCATCTTTATTAAATATTCTCTTTTAAATGTCTGCCATTAGGAAATATCAGGGTACATTGTTAGGCAAGTAAGACCATTGGAGCAATTAAATGGTATGCGCAATATTAGTCCTTGATGATGGAAGTATAACATTCAAACTATGAAAGAAGGCCATAAATCTTACAACTTAAATAAAAAACTCGGGCCTTCAGCAAATCTATCGGTACTTAGTATTTGACAAATCATGAAACAAATCCTTAAACACCCAGCTCATTTTCTATTACAGTGTAGAGGAAGTCTCTGCAGGTATCCAACTCTAGTTTGGTATGTATTTTGATGGCTACAATATGTATATCTTTGCTTGTGGTCAGACAAAACTAGGAAAACATTCACCGTAGTACGTACAGTGACAAGAATTGGCCACTGAGTTTTAAACAATGTCCTGTTTAATATTTTAGTTCACATGATTTTCAGCTAATACATAAACTCAAATATTGGGTGCTAGTTTACATGGATCTCTCATGCAGAGTAGACCTAAGGTGCTCGCTGAACAAAGCATTAGGGTAATTAAATCTATAGAAGCACACTTTATTATAAAATTTTAGTTGAAATGATTGAGACTTGCAATGAACAAGTGAGGGATCTTGTTAATGACAATTCTTAACAAGAGATTTCCTTGCTAATGCATATTTCTATTATAGAATTTTGTTTGTTTCCATGCTATTTATTTGAAATATACACCATTTCTCCATATGATATGACAAGTTTCCTTTACATGTAATTGTATTAGAAATACATGTAAAATTACTTTAAGATGAAGTTCTTCCTAATTGAGCTTATAAATTGTGCTTTCCTTCTTTAAAGAAGAGGAATAGAGTGGAATCAAGAAGAGACTAGAACTGCTGCTATTAGAAGAAGAGGAGAGAAGAAGGTCAGAACCTGCTACTATCAGTAAATAGAGTTTGATGTCTTTACGCAACATTGATTTTAGTAAAATCAATGACTGTTTAATGTTGTTACACAAGTCAAATCTTGTTTCAAGATTTATAATTATGGAGATAAAGTCATTTTAGAAAAATCTGTTTCCCATTTCAAATATAGATTCCCATTTACAGTTTGAAGGTTTTGCTTTAGCCCGCGTCATGGGGGGGTACATGCTAGTGCACATAGATACATGATGGGACTTAATATGATTACTCCCAATGCCAAAACGAGTGAGTCCCAATGAAACCCTGTTCAAGCAAGATTCAACGTGTAAATATGTAGAGTAACGATGTGCTATGTATTTCGTGATGATCAAACATAAAATGGGTTAGCTGTTGAACATCAAGAACTCAACTCCGCATGTGTAAACTACAGATCTGGTTGGGTTTTAGATTGACAGCAATTATAATCTCCATTCAACAAATGTTAGGGGAACGGAGAAATCATAATATTGATAGGAGTATATGATCTTTGTGGGATATGATTTGGGAGGGTTTGGGGAGAGCGTAATAATAGAATACTTAGTAACATTCAAATATCTCACTCTCTCATATATCAGCAAATTATTGCTAACAATACATATTGGTCATATCTTCTTTCAAGAGGTGATAAGGAGCGTGCAAATCAGTTATTTCACACTTTGGTTTACAGGAGTGGCGTTGATTCTTTTTCTGCTGACGAGCAGCGTGTAATGCAAGACAACATGATGGAGGGATTCTGATTTTGTTATTCAAACATATTGTATTATGACTCCTTCTTTTGCACTCTTTTTTGTCTTCTTTTCGTTTAGTCTTTTTCTTTTATATTTTATTGTTTGTTTTGCTTCGACATACTTTTGCCTTTCTTCTTGTATTTCGTTAAATTCTTATTAATAAAACAGAGGAGTTTATCTTCACCCACCGTCTTTTCTATAAATAAAAAAATTATAATATGGTCATATGCAAATACAACAAGTTTGAAGATAATGTCATGTGATTCAATCCTACAATAAGTTCTCTCGATACAAAACTCAATCATATATTAACATATCTAAAGGTGTTATAATATGATTTAAAAGGATCAAGTATGAATTTGATATGAGTGTCGTTCATAGCTAGTGCAAGTAGATAGAGTCTTAAACATTATTGATTCAAGTAATTAACAAAATAAATTCAATTGTTCCAAGAAAGCAAAAGGAACAAGGTCCAAAAGGTTATGTATGCTGAATTATAGTCGTATATTTGAGTTGGCTACAAGTAAAATGAGATATTCGGCATCAAAGCCATGCTATTAGCCTAGACTTCTCTTTTGTTTCTATATTTGGGGCATGTCAAAGGGGTCATACTAGGGGTGGACGGCCAAGCCGGGCCTGATACATGAAACAGTCCGCTTGGTTTTGGGTCTGGACCATTTCAAACCTGAGCTCGGGAGGGCCTCAGCGGGCCGAGCCAAGGACTTTCTCCTTGGGTTTGAGGCTGGACCCTGCCTGGTCCACGGCCCGCATGGGGTTGAGTTCGACCTGGCCCATGGTGGTTTGGGTTGCGGGTCAACCGGTACTCTTGTTTAAAATTTATTTTTTTATTTTCAAGTTTTTTTTCTTTTCAAATTTCTTGCTAGATTAGTATAAATGGTTTAAAAGGGGAAAAAACTTGTATTTTATCTTTTTGAAAGGTCTAAACCTTGTAAATGTACAATTAATGATGAAACTATCTCAAAGAATAAAAGATTCACAATAACATGAGCATTTTTAATAAATCAAAATGACTACGAATATTCATCAAAATACTAAATAAAGCTTATAAAATCTCCACTACTACTAAAGTTACAACTCAAATACCTAGAGATTGCAATTCCCAATTGAGTTGCTACTAAAATTATATCAAATGTAACTATCACATAAGGCGGACCCGATCGGGCTGGGCCGTGCCAGTTCAGACAAGGGCTGGGTCGAGCTTGGGCTAGACCTACTTTTTTGGCTGCGGGTTTATGTGGAATCGAGCCCAGCCCACTATGAGTCTGGTCGGGTCTTGACTTAAGGCGTGCTAAGCCAATTCATCCCACAATTTGAACCGGCCCATGCCCAGCCCTAGGTTATAGTGCATGCATCGCCTCCACGCTTCCTTTTGGTATGTATCCATGCAAACAAAACATGTGAATATGAATATAAAAGCGGATTTACATTGTGCTGGGGGTGGGCAACTGCACCCCAAAGTTTTGCTTTTTATTACTTTCCCCTTGCAAATTTAAACTTTAACCCCCAAAATTTAAACAATTTGCCCCTTCCAAATCTGACTAAATTGCCTATTGGACTTAACTCATTTGAAAACTAATAAGCCCAAGTCAAATATGAAAAACTCAAACCCAAAAGCCTAAATAAACATTGACCTCCAGCTACTATAATTTTTATAATTTATATTTTTATTATTATGTAAATAAATAATTACCATCTACCCCTAAAATTTTTCATGAACCGCCACCGAATGTGCAGTTTGTTAGGATAGGTTAATATGTTAACATCTAAGATTTTTTACTCGTTGAACTTTTACTAATTGGTCGAACCTTATCGACCGCACAAAACCTCAACCGGGTCGGATCAATTACGGGGCGGCCGCTACGGGATTTCCTTAAAACAGCGGAAATTGGGTTCTTTTTTCTCTCGCTTTTATTTTGAGGGGTTGTACGTCGTCAGTCTCCATTGAGATCCAGCGAATCTAGTCGTCCACGCCTCCAGCATCTCGCCATGGGGATTAGGGTTTTATCCTTCCTCTTCGCTGTCCTCGTCGTGGCATCTCCCTTCGTCCACGGTAATCATTTTCATCTCTCTCGCTCTTTGAGTTCTGTTAGGATCTAGATTCGGGTTCATTTTGATCTGTTGAATTGATTGGATCTGTTCGAGTTTGATCCGCTAGGGGATCTCGATTTCAGTTCATCAATAACCCACGCTGAATCCATCAATTAAGATCGGATTATGTTTTTTGCTCTTTGGATCGGGTTTGAAATCCGATAAGTGGTTGATTGGTAGAATGACTAGATCGGCGATTACTAGTTCCACCTTAATTATGTTTAGTTTCTTTGTGTTTCATCGGATAATGGTTAGATGACCTGTATCCGGTCGCAAATAAGGATGGAAAATTTGGCAGTTTTGTTTGTATTTGAATGAGAAGAAAGTTAGAATGTGCACTCTACTGTAAATGACAGGTCGATATGATAGCACGTAAAAGAACTGGCCATTTCGAACTACATTAGTATTTAGAAAATGATCCAAGAAGATTTTTAAAGTTACGTTATTTTGAAAAACGCGCATGAGAAGATGAGCTTACCTACGTATGATTTAATGAAAGCTCAAACTGGTCTAAATGGTAGTCAATCCAGCAAAAGAGTTATACTGTATTGTGCATTCTATTTTACATTATGGACAAGTTTGAGGGTAAATCCTTTGTTTCAAATCTTCGGGTTTGATATATGAGTCTTTCTTTACGCTCAGCTTCATCAACGGCTACCTCCTCTTAGTCCTCTATTAGATTGATAATGACGGCATAAATGACCCGTTTAGTGAAAATTTAAAACTGAAGGTTTGGCATAACGCTATCTGAGATGCTGAATATTGGCTAGCTAGCTGCTGATCTGTATTATTTATTGAAAGTAGGCCTAAGAGAGCTTGGTTGGAAGCAATTAAGAAGGATATGAGTGGGTAACTTAATGGAGGAGATCACCCTACTTATCAAAACTGAATGAACGTAGGGATCATCTAGCTGACTCCAAAATTTTATGATAAAGGCCTTCTTGTTTTGCTGTTATCTTATTTGTCCAGTTGCATAAGAAAGTTTATTTACCTCATACAGGCATTTAATTTTGGGGAATCCGGATATGTGAATGTATCCACTTCTTTTGCATTCTTATGCAGGGCTCGCTGTTTAAGAGATAAATTCATCATGTCAATCGACATTCAATTAGAAAAACAAAACCGTTTAAGTACCATATCCGATGTTGAAGTTTTAATGTGGTGCTAATAAGGTTTGCTAACAACAGTTCTAGACTTCTAGGTAGTATATCATGTAGGTACTTAAATTTTTTGCACTTAAATGTCTGAAGCCTAGAATATATTACAATGGTGAATGACCACTTAAATGTCTTATAAAGACTGCTGCTTATGTTCATATTTCTGAGTTTAATCTATTAGATTGGACAACTACTGAAATTTGATGTATATCTAAAAGACTTGTTGCCTTTTCCAAGTATGCTTTGTATCACGGTACGGGTGTGGGGTACTTGGTACATTACTTTGGGCAGTGTATGGTATGGGGTAGAGTCATTCCATTCACTGTTTTTCGGGTTGTGTCTTGCCTAGTTATCCCTGATAGTATGCATACTTTTTGTTTAGATATGCATATACAGACACACACAGACATAATTCACTCATATTAAGACACAAATGCATACATATTAGTGAGGTCCTCTCCTGGCTGGATTATGGTCAAAAAGATTATTACTAGCCCGATTGGATGCAAGAGTTAACGAAGAATTATCAATATATAAAAATATGAATATTATAGTATCACTTCTAATTAAAGCGAATAATCTGCAACCAAATTCCAGCCATCAAAGCCATAATTTTTTATTATCCAAAAATGTTAAACTATGTCAAATAAAAATATCTATATTTGGTCTTATTGTTGCCTCCATTGAGATTGTGCTTTGGGCAGCCACCTTCTAGCAATCAGGATGAATGCACCACGAATCAAGTGGCATCACATTATCTGATCACAGATCAATCAAGGACGATAGGCGAAATAGGTAACACATGGCCTTCGTCTGTAGTTTTGTGCCGTTCATTGAAAATTTTGGAGTCACATCAAAATTACTAGAAGCATCCACGTGATAAGTAATAAAACCCAGTGATAAGAGTCAGCTGGCCTGCTAAGCAGTTATTTGGAGTCTTCTGCTTGACAGCGTTAAGCAGATTTTTTTACAATATTTATAATTGACATTTCAGGAATCAGCATGACACTGCCTACTGGACTTTCAACTTCTATTGATAAAATATTGAATCAGTATCCACTCTTTTTGCATTAAGCTGTTATTTACCTGCATTACATCTGGAGTAATGTGCTGCTTTCTGATAGTTGTTAGATGCGAGGCGGATGCAAATGAGGTAGTAGCCGAAGATGCTGGTGAACTTGGCATTGTTGGTGATGAGGCCCAAGACTTCAGTGACAGTTCTCTTACTTCAGCTCTTGGAGTAGATACTATATGTGTTTTCCCCAAAAACCCAAAAAGAAGTATGCATCATTTTCCCTGCTCTCTTCTGTTCTTTTAGGCAGTTGTGAATTATTTATAACTGTCTTCTATACTGCAGCTGTTCCAGCAGGAGAGGAGACTGAATTGCTTGTTGGAGTACAAAATGAGGGTACTTTGTTTGTTCACCTTAGATCGCCAATGATGTTCCATGTTTGAATACCACTAATTCACTTTTCCAATTATACAATCTTGGATGTCTTTCGTGTTACGTTTGAGCAACCTAAGATCTGCTACTCCTGTTATTTTCATGTCTGAGTTAATAGGCCTATTATATGTGCAGCAGTGATCTGTGTCTACACACTTGTTTTAACAACTGAATGGTGTTCATAATCATTTACTTGCAACAAATACATACGATGGATATTGTGATTCTGCTGGAATTCAGAAAAGGAGCAAAGTTTTGTTTCTGATTGTAAAATTCAGAAATATGGGAATTTATCTCCTAGCTCTGACCTGATTCCCTGTTATCCTGTTACATTTTTGCAGACAATAATCATAGTAGATCTTAATAGGAGAGCCCTCTAACTAGGAAAGCAATTTATATTGTGACTGTCTTGTATATTTTTGTTTATGGTGGTTTTTTCTTTTAGTTTGTATCTTAGCGTGAGAGATCTCACTGAGTTGTATGTTTTCATTTGTAGTTACTGATTCTTCAATTCAATCTGTTTTTGTGCAATTTGTCTTGAATTCAATCGTTTTTGCACCTCCCAGATTATCTCGAATCTGTTTGATTTATGCAGGTGAATCTAGTTTGAATGTCCTTGCTATCAGAGCCAGCCTCCACTTTTCTTTTGATCACCGCATGTTGGTTCAAAATCTTACTGTGCAGGTAAGAATGCATTTTGCGCTTTACTTCTTTTATTTGCTTTCTGATTTCTAGTTCTAAATCAGTTATGCCCTAGACCGACCTAACAAAATTTCAAAATACACAGTTAACTAAATGCATAAAGGTTACTTGTTTTGTTAAAGTCCTCTTTCTGAAAGGAATCTTGGTTTGATATATAATCTTGTACAATCTATGCTCGGGGCTTAAAGCTTGGCTTAACTATCTTTTGTTGGTGCTAAAAAGAGAGCATATGAAAGCATATAGAGTTCTTTACATGAATATGGAGTAGTTTTAGGAGCAGAACTTCTTCCACCTGAGTATGAGGAATGTATCTTGTTAAATTAAAAAACTGTCGGTAGATGGGAGAAAAGTTTTTGGTGATGTAGGCCCACCATTTAATAGTTCCATGTCTGACATCATCATAACCGGTCATCTAGATCTTTTACCTTAGAAAATGGTGTTGCATGCCAAGTGCAACTCCACATTAAGAGGGCTTCATTAAAAATCAATCCACAATTTCAGTTAATCTAACAATATTAACTTATCTGCTACTAAATTGTAAAAAGCTTATTGCATGATTACTGTACTTCAGCAAATTCGAATTTCAGTGATAAACTCTGGAACAGGTTAAGTGTGTCTGTGCTCACAGATGCTAGCGTCTTTTGCCTATGTTAATATTTAGTTATCTCTTTCATTTAAGAAGTATAGTATTTTGATTTGAATTTTGTGATTATTAGTCTTCATCCAGCATTATGTGCTCTTTTCCTTACTTGTTTTTAATGGCAGCCAACCTTCTGGTAATGCAGGAGTTCTACAATGCTACTGTGCCATTATCTTCTCAAGCAACATTCCCCTATATTTTTGCTGTCAGCAAATATCTGCAGGTACTATTTATTTGAAATCAGTCATATTTGCATTAAGAATCAGGTCAGCAGGTGTTCTGTTTTGTTGCATTGGCAAAAGTTTCATCTTAGTGCAAATTGCAACAATTAAAACGCATTTGTAAACTTCTGTAGTCTAATTTTATTTCTATGAACTGCAGCCTGGCTCATTTGATTTAGTTGGTACCATAATTTATGAGATTGACCAGCACCCATATCAAAGTGTCTTCTATAACGGCACCATTGAAGTTGTTGAGGCTGGAGGTTTTCTCAGTGTTGAATCCATTTTCCTTGTGACCCTTGGTGTTGCCCTTCTTGGCTTTCTTGGACTCTGGGTCTATGGTCAGATACAGAACTTGTCGAAGGTAAATACTCTTAGTATTCCTCCCAAATGATTCAGTATAGATGCAGAATGAATTAGAAAGTTTATCTCTCTTAAGGGGAAAAAAAAAATTCAAGAACCTCTGATGTAACTATTTTGTTAACTGCTGAATGAATGTTAAAAGTTCATGTTTACCTTGAAAGTCAACTGCACAGTTTTTCCCCCAATGAACTACTTATACTCGAGTTTGCCAAAAAAAATTAAATGTTAGTATCTGATCACTCAGTGTATATAAAGTGGCTGTGCTCTTTCTTTTTTAACCAATTATGGTATCATCTAGGAGCCTAATTCTGAAAGCTTATATAAGTATGTCTATTTATCTACATAACACTGATGGATTATGCTTGGTAAAAGATGCAACTGCTTTTTCTAGACATAAAAAAGGTAATAATTTAAATGCGTAACTGCATCTTTAGAATGCTTAGCGCAACAATTCCAGAAGTAATAAAATAAAGTAAAAACTTAAACGTGTATTGGGGCTTATAAATCCTTGGTGCAGCATTTATATTGTTTTAAAAAAAATGCAACTTTTTTTATGTTTGCATGTTGTTCTCCACCCAGAAAACAAAAAGAGCCCCGAAGGTAGAAGTAGGCACCAGGACCACAGAAGCTAATATGGATGAGTGGCTGCAGGTATGGTTAAATATTTCTTGTCTCTTCATTTTCTTCTGAAAATTATTGGACGAGCCTGGTAATTTAATGATCTACCCATAAAGAAAAGGGTGCGCGATTTTGATTTTCTTTTAACCTTTGTTTTTATTTTTATTATCTAGGGAACTGCATATGCTCAGTCTCTCTCAAGCAAGTCGAAGAAGAAAAAGTGAATTTACATTTCCTTGCGAATTAATAGGACACTGATTTGTTGTAGTTTGTAAACTACAATAGTTTTCATAGAGGAAGAAGAATTTTTCAGTTGCTTGCAAGAAGTAGATTTAAGTTTAGATGAGGAGAATATTAATATGAGGTGATACTTGGTAGTTCTTTTTCGTGTAATACTTAATCTGGGTACTGGATTTATTGACAAAGAATATGAATGGTAACCCCAGCTGTAGAATTTTGTCCAAATTGTCAAATTGAGCTGCATTCATTTTCATATCTGGGTACTGGATTTAGTTAGCACGGACAAACATTTTGACTAGCTTTTTAACTGGTCTATTTTGAGCAAGGTCTGCAATTTTGAAAGCAAAAAAAACCTTTAGTGAGTATATAAATTATTTGACATGGGATAAGAATAACTGTTCTTAAGAAATACAGAGTATTCTTTCCGACCGGAAAATTCGGTGGGAAAAGTCAGAAGTAGAGATGGAATGGATAATTTTTAATTATCTTGGTGAATTTTCCAATGCTTAAGCACGTTATGATACCCTCTGTTTACAGCTGAAGAACTAGCAGAATCCATCTGCATGTTGTATATGATTTCTGTAATTGGAATAAATCGAATGAATTAACTTTTAGAGTCAAACTAATCTAAGTCATTACTATCATTGACATCTATAAGGTATATTCATTAATAATGTTTTGGTTCATATTTAATGTCATGGACCGGATTTATTGGATGTTTTCTATGAGTGGGCAAGGCCAAGTTGTTGGTAGCTCTATGATTTGACAAGCGCCAATGTTTCTTAGAGGAAAAAAGATTGTAGCACGTATCGTTAGACAACAAAGAAAGAATATTTCAAGATATTAAGCCTCCAGTTGTACGTGAAAAATAAGGTGAATACATGACTATGCAATATGTGATAAGCCTGTAATTAATGAGTTAGTTTCTTGGGTCCGCGCGGTCTTAGTTAAGTATTTATGTCTCATGGGTACAATCTCTGTTCATACTAGCATATTGAGAAAAGTTTATCTGGACAGAATTAATATAGAAAATTTCGCTGCACCTTGCATTCCCATACACTATGTTTGGGAGTTCACTAAGTAAAGGAACGAAAAGTTAAGTAACGGAAAGGAAAGGTAGGGAATGGAAGTGAAAAGATAAAATGTTGTTTGGGAGTTTAGTA
>JBAKGM010000200.1:8918363-8939697 GCA_037177215.1 Asparagus racemosus | reverse complement strand
AATTATATATAGTTATACATTAGAAATGTATATATAAGTATATATTAATAACAATATACACTTAAAAATATATATAAGTATACATTAATGACTATTTTCTACTATAATTATATATTAAAAATATTATATATATATATATATATATTTATTTATTTATTTATTTATTTATTTATTAAACTAGGCCGGGCCGGGCCAGGCGTCACCACCTCGGCCCGGATCCGGGCCCGGGCTAGGTCCGGGCCTTAGGCCCAATTGGACAGCACTAGATGGAGTGCACCAATTGAGTAGATGGAAAAGTGATACGTTAGTCAGATTTTAGCATATTTAGCGGGAATGGTGGTTATTATGATTTCATTTAGCAAAAATAAGATATCAAAAGATATGTGACTATCATGATGGGTCTTATCATACGGCTATCTTTTGATAGTTCATTTAGCAAAATAAATTGTCACTTCATACTCATTATTTGCATGTTTAGTTTAATTTTTAGTAGGCAACTTCACATGATATTGTATAGTTCTCTTATGATATTTGGCAAATTTATACCCTTCAATGATTCAATATATGTTTTTTAATGCATAATTAAATTTCGCTAATATATTATGCTTTGTAAAGGTTTTATCTCCGTGACTGATTTTTACTTATCATTTGACTTCCAATAATTTTTTCTACGTCTATAGTAGGCACAGATTTTCAAAATTTTTTATTACTGTATAATACCAACGAACTCACTATTATTTAAAAAACAAATAATTGGCTTTCTATCGTGCTATCACCGTTATCCTGAGAGCTGATTGTTCTTATCTAAAATTTAAATTTAAAAACCCGAGATCACTGACCCCGTGCGGATTAAGTGAGTTAAACTAATTGTAAAGCTAGCCCGGGGTTGCTAGTATGAGTTACTTTAATGCATGAATTAAAAGAAAAACAACTTCTTGGTCAATGATGTTTTCCATAATCGAATATGAATTAAAACATGTTCTCGTTCTTTAATACGACATTTTATCTTTACTTCTCCTATAGTAAAAAATCCAAGTTTTCATATGATTATGGACCCCTCAATAGAATTTGGATTTTAATTAAATGATGAACATTCTAGAGTACCTACGAAAATCAAAGGGCAGAAAATCAATGTCTATACATTTGCTTCTCTTATTTAATCATTTTCGTACATCTCAAATGAAGTTGTTTTGTATTATATATTTTAGGACAATGAAAATCTTATTTAAATATGCCCTCATTTGAGATAAATCTATCTGAGTGCGCAGTTTCACATCACACATGTTACATGTAATGCTTGAAAGAACTTGTTCAACTCAAATACAATTATAAAGGTGTTTACGACGAATGATTGAATGAGAAACAAAGAATTTTATCAAATTCGGATAACTGCGAGGTAGGAGATTTACGACTGTTGGTGTATGTAATCAAACAGTCGCTAACATCAGAGTGAGTTTAGCTTTTAAGAGAGCGGAGTCCGCCTTCTCTTCTAATGCCTGATGACGTTGCTCTGGTCGGAGGGTTCGCCTACAAGGGGGTACCTGTGGAAGGGGTGGAGTTGGGATCTCCAATGGTCCCTCCGACGATGAAGTCAGTAAAAGAAGAAGTAAATTTGTGGAAGTTGAGTTCACTGAGATGAGATCACTTACCTAGCCTCCTGTCCTAACCGCTATTTATACATAGAGTTCGGAGGGCATTTTTGTCTTTCAAGAGACAACTGCTGAGTCAGCCCTCTCCTCCATGTGCTGGGAGACGATTGGGCCATCTCTTGTATACGCCGGCCACAGTAGTATGTCCCTGTCACAGTAGCATGTTTTTACAGGTGTCAAACTGTGGGCGGACCGAGAGTTAGCGTTGTCTATTCTCCATTAATGAGATGGGATTGGCGGCGTCTACAGTAGCATGAGTCCGAGGTACCTTAAATACCGTGAGGGCTGGAGGAGTGAAGGGGGGTGTCAGCACATTTAATGCAATAGTGATGGATTGTCGGGTGTAGACTTAAGATAGCCGTCGTATAGGTGGGGAGACCACGAGCGACGAGAGGGGGGAGTTTAGGCCGAGTGGCTGGCTTGGATCACTTCTCGAGTCGCTTAGAGTAATTTGATAAAGTAGACGATTGGTCGAGTAGACGATCATCACTGCCTTTCGCATCGTCCAAGGATCGCTAGGGCGAATGGCTGGTTGAGTGGATGACCATCACCGCCTTTCGCGTCGTCCAAGGATCTCCAGGGCGAAGGGTTGGTTGAGTGGACAACCATCACCGCCTTTCGCTTCGTCCAAGGATCTCCAGGGTGAAGGGTTGGTCGAGTGGACAACCATCATCGCCTTTCGCATGATCCAAGGATCGCTAAGGCGAATGGTTGGTCGAGTGGAAGACCATCACCGCCTTTCGCGTTGCCCAAGGATCGCTAGGGCGAATGGTTGGTCGAGTGGACAACCATCACCACCTTTCGCGTCATCCAAGGATTGATGGGTGGTAAGTGTAGGTCGTTTCGCGAGCCAGACATGGGGGTTTGTGCTGCCCTAAGTTGGCGAGGGAACATGTTCATTTAAGTTGATGCTCTGTTTTCCTCTTTAATCACTTATTAGTGGTTATGACCATAACAACGACGATATATTTTTCTCCGATATTTCAAGCCAAGAAAGATCCTATATGATCGTATTATCCATACCATCAGCTCGAGATCACTGTTTTGTTAGACATCCAATCACTGTAAGTAAATTATAGTTATTTATAGATTACATGTAAAAACTTGTCAATTGCAAATTGTAATGTTATTACTATAGGTTAACTGCCTACACATCAAAAAATTTTAAATTGTCACGTGCAAATAAAAAGGATAAAAAACATATCCTTTTCCTTTATTCAAGAAAGGAACGACAGTCGGGGAAGGAGAGGACACGAAACAATCTTATTTTCTTAAGAAAAATCTAGTTAATTGTTTTTCACAAACCTGTTGATAGTCTATACTTAATTATAAGATAATAAATCAAATATTTAAACAATGGAATGATGCTCAAGCAAGATCAAAGTTTATAATTAAATTGCATAACTTAATCATATAAGATTGTAATCATAAAAATTTTAGCTACAAAATCGAATAAGCATTCAACAGAAGGCAAACACGCTCAGGGCATGTTTAGATTTCACAGGGGTTAAGAGAAGCTATTAGTTTGGTACGCGGAAATGAGTGGGAATGGAATGCAATTGCAACTTCTCATTCATGCTTACCAAACATGATGCGCTTTTAGATACTAGAAATGACATTCCCACTTCTCCTTAATTCCCACTTAATGTGGGAATTGCTATTCCTAATGAGTTATCAAGGAATTGATATTCCCACTTAAGCGAGAATTAATATAATGAAATAAATTCCAGATATACCATTCTTAAAGATATTTTCAATTAATTCTCTAATTGCAAGAATTAATATAATGAAATAAATTTCAGATATACCATTCTTAAAGATATTTTCAATTAATTCTCTAATTGCACCCAAACACGAGAATGAGAATGAGCATTCCATTCCCACACCGATTCCATTATATTCCTACATTTATTCCATTCTCAGCTGACTCCATTTTCCCATAATAAAGGAGGCAAAGGGAAAAGAGGAGAGAGGAGACGGAAGAAGTTAAAGGAGTTCCCTTCTCCTTGGTTACACCTTATATTGGGGAGAATAAATATGGCATTGTTGGGAGTGAACTAAGTTGAACTAGGGTGAAAACACTAAAAACTATCTAAACAGGGTGATATATTTCCCTTACCTTCGCTTCTCCTCCATTTTCCTCAATTCAAACCGGCCCTCAATCATGATATTTTTGTATTTGAATGTTCATCGCAGAAAGTTTCATGCGAGAAAAATTCACCTGCAAAGGTAAAATAAAAAAAAAAAATGAAAAGAAAGGAAAATAAACGCTAATTGGACTCGGGTATGAATCTCAATTTCGAAATATAAGGATTTATTTATGAACACTCGGGTACGGATCAACAATATTGAACTCCCATTCGTCAGCCTATCGACCGGATCCTTCCTCCAGCTAAACCCGAACCCCAGAAACCCTACTCCAAAACCCCTGCAACACTTTCCCTTTCAACTTTCCTCGATTTGACGATTTCGAAGAACAAAAGCGCGGGATCCCGAAACAAAACCCTAAACCCCATCGTCGATGGCGAGCGCTGCGGCCGCCATAGACCGAGCAGCGAGCTCGAAGACCGTCGACGAGTCTCTCTGGTGGGATTCCTTCGTCGCTCTCTTCGAAGAGCTCGACGCCGTACCCCTTTCCTCGGATCTCCCAGATCACCTGGTACAAACCCTAATTCCTTCTAACTCAGTGCAGTGGAGATTCTAAAATAGCTGAGCTTGTAATTTTTGCTTGCAGGTGAAGAAAGTGAAGAGCAGTCGTGCTTGGTTCCTGGATTCGGTCACTCGGTTCAGGAGCCCAAATCAGGCGTCGAAGCTTGCTTTGGATTCTCCTGAAGTGTCGATTGGATCTCGTAAGTTGGTTGTGAAGCCAGAGCTGAAAGAGGCAGCACTTCGAGTTAGCTCGTGCTTGGTATCTCCCTCTCCATTAGCTATAGAATTGACTCATTACTGTTTAGTTTTGAAATGTTGAAAATATTCTCGAGGTAGTCGATGTTCTTATAGCTGAAAGCTTAATTTCTTTCAAAATTCAATGTTTATTTTTTGTCATTGGCGAGTTACTAAGGAAAGATACCCACTTTTATTCTCGACCTCTTGCAGAAGCCTAATATATCATTTGCTTATATGGTGGCCTAGAAGTTGGATTTACTATTTATTTCTTGATTAGAGAAATTTCTTTTCCTTTCTGTCTTTAAATCTGTACATGACCAAATTATGCCATCAATTTAGTTGAGTCTGAGTTCGGCATTCTATTTCAGGGTTTCCCTCAAAGAATAGGAGCCACTTTAATGAATGAGTCAGTGAACACTCTACATATAACTTAGATATTGCTGAGCTCAAGGATTGAACAACACAAATTTTTACACATAGGTTTTCTTTTTGTTGCTGTAGGTAATGCAGATATATGCCTTTATAGATCGGCCAGATAAGAAAATTGACAATAACTTGCTGCCTTTATAGATCGGCCAGATAAGAAAATTGACAATAACTTGCTTGAAATTAATGTATATGTGCAATTTTTCAGTGAATATACTCCATTATAGTTATTTAGATACTTCTATGTTTTCTACATGGTTTATTTCATAAAAGAACACTATGTTCCGCAAGCAAGGTGTGAATGCATCAGTTGTATAGGCAATTGATTTCATCTCTTACTTCATTTAACAAATTTATCTGTCAGTAATAGTTGATCCTTCTGAATGCACAAGTTTGAGTATTACAGATGAGCTACAACCGACATGCTATTCATTGTGTCAGTGTTATATCAAATGGGTAGAGCTGCTAGGCTTGCATCAAAGGAGGATGAACAAATCCTAGAAACTTCACTTTAGATGGGAGTCTAGGTGATTGCCTGTTTTATTGGATTACCAGTAACATGAAAATCAGTTGCATTAAGCAGATGACATGTTGCTTGATGGGTGCATAAAGTTTTTGGAGCAAGCATGTACCATTGTGGCAAATGAAGCGGGTTGGACCAATCTTCAGGGACCCAATTATATTTGACTGACCTCACAGAAAACCAACCAATTTATTACATTGGTCAAGGCCGCCTACTGGTCTCATATATTTGGGTAACATAATTTCGACTTGTCAAGCCTGTCAGCATGGTCGGGTTAGAAATCTGGGTCAGGTTTGCAATGTGGTCGCAGCTAAGGATTGTTTAAATGCTCAATTTCATGTGCAAGGACTAGGATTTGAACCCACAATCAATTGTAAAAGCCACTTGGATGGTAGGTTCTTACTGTCTTTGAGACCGTATTAACATATTTATTCCTTCCAGCTAAATGTTTCTTTTTAAGAGGAACCTAGAACTTCTTATTGTCACAAAGTTCTAATTCTCACCATGATCTTGTCAAAGAAGTTATATTATCTATGCCAATTTTCTTTACCTCCTTGATGATTTAGAAATATGTCAATCAAAGTCTGTGCAGCAATAATTTTTTAGAACTTTCTAGCATAAAAGTTTAGTGACAAAAATTCTTGTTATTAGTACCCTTATTATATTTGACAGATTGAGAACTTAATTTTTGATGCGGCAATGTGGAAGAAAATGATAAAAAGTATGTTTTCTGTGATTATTCGCTTAGATATATTTTTTAAGTCAGATTTTTCTTTGAGCAAGTAGTTTGATTACTTTATATTATTGTTTTCTGTGCTTCTGATGCTTTATTTCCTTATGCTTAAGTTAAAGTATAATGGGTAAACTTACTCTCTAAATTGATATCATGTGGTGCCTTTTAGTGCTTGGATGAGGTGCAATCATACATTCTCGTCAATAGGTTTTGTGAGCTTAATGATTCTGTTGCTGATTTTGAGAGCCCAGACTTTCTGCATCTGGTAAGATTCTTTCCTCATTCTTCTTTTTGAAATTTGGGTATCGCTTCTTTGTTGCTGCTCTGGTGCAACATTGCTTTTTTGATTCACATGGATGATCATTATGTTCATTGAATACTTGTATATGCATTTGAGTTTTTTTTTCTAGATCCTTCTTGTCTTCTCAGTTTTTTTTGGAAATTAATCTCTACATTGCTGCTTGTTGAATACCTGAACCAAGCAAGTGATTACCTAACCTAATCGCTTGCAAGGAATTTATGGAACAGAACCTATTGACGCTTTAGCTCTTAAATTTGGATCAACATAACTATGAGTTTTTGTGATTCTATTAATGTCGAGCATTAGTAACAAAGAGTTTGTACATGATGTTCGTGGAAAAAAAATATTATATATGATGTTTAAATCACTGTTTAAAAAGGTTGAAGTGCAAGACAAAGCGTTGGACCCTTTTATGAACCAAGGCGTAAAGCTTCATAAATTACTTACATATAGTTGTATAATTTATAAATGTTATAAGCATATAATATATAGTCATGTAATAATTCAAATAGATAGTATACTGAACTTGTAATGCTTCAAACTCTCTATTTTTCTGTAGTAGCTTGTAGTTGGTTTGTCCCAAATATCAGGAACTTACTCTGACTCAGAATATGTCGATATTTTACATGGAACAAACATGTCAGACTTTTGTAAAAGACTGTTTGCTAGTCATGAGACATCCTTCTGCTGAAACTTCTAAATGGTATAACTTTGGAAACCATATCTTATAAGATATGGAGGGATTTTGTTTCCGACAGGTGATTCAAGAGCCACTAATTGAAGATTAATTTGGTACACATCAGCAAGCTACTGGACTATTAAGTTACTGGTCAATTTCTGGTAGATGTGCAGATGTTTCCTGGGGAAGTAAGGTTTAATTTTCTGCTGTCTGCATGCGTAAAAAAAGAATTAGACTTTTTGCCGGACCAACTATGGTTGCTTCCGCAGACAATTAGCTTATATTACTATTTTGACTTGGGGATGAACAGTGTAAATTAGATACTGTAGTCACAAATTGACAAAATAATTATCTGGCGGGATAGATCATAGGGTGCATGTATTCATATACTATGTATGCTATTTCTTTAACATTCTTGTCTTTTTTAGCCTGCATTATTATTATTAAATATTGTGTAGTTATCCTATAACATGTTGGTTCAGCTAAGTTAGTTGAATAACCTTACATGTTTTTGTTTACCTTTTCTTAGGTTATCTAGCTTGACCGTTGCCTATAGCTGACATTGCTTTTGTTTTGTCTTTTCAAGGTGCTTCTTCAGTATTATTATGAAAGACAGTGTTTGTTGAAGTGCATCAGATGTATATTTGTGCATGCTTGTAAGTCTTTCATGCTTAAGTCATATACATCTTTAATTGTCACCACATGTTGTCAGTTTATTTAAGAATTTGCAATAGATCATTAATATCTACATAATTATTAATATGTTTTCTTTATGTTTGCAAAATTATGGCGTGCAACTCTTTTCTTGAAAATTATTATTAGATTAATTTAATTGATGAAAAAAGTAGATGTGATTTCTCCCCTTTGTTTGGCTTGTTCCTTGCTTCAGTTTAATAGTTATGAATAGCTCGGTCAAATGAATGTTATATTGGATTAATTTTCAAAGTTCCCCTTCCATGTAATTATGTGTTTTCATCTTGTCATACTCAAATAGATCCAAGAGAAGTTTCTGAAGTATCCCATTTATATTGTGGTGTGCTCCTTAGTTGTTTGTAGAGTAGACTGATTTAGGCGTACCTGGTCCGTAGATTGCCAATTAAAATTGACCAATTGACTCTAATCCCTCTACATTACAAAGATTGAACAATTGAAGAAAATCTGTAGCTAATCCAGGACGATCCATTAAAGTGGCATGAGATATGCCTCAAGTTCTTGGTAAGCAACATGGCTTGAATCCCTTTAATACGAGGTAGTGATAAACTTTGGACATCATGAGTAGAAGTTGGTATTTTCGTCTGCGGCAGTTAGTTTTACTGTTTTCTTTTTAGTTATGCAATTTGTCAGTTTCATCTTTATAAGAAGGAGCAGTTATTATTGGAAGTGCTGAATTGAATTGGAACTTTCGGTCAAATCTTATGCATTTTTTTTCTTTTACTTTTTTTGAGATCTTTAATTGTTCCATTAATGCCTTAACCTCTGGTTAGGTTTTGGTGAATGCCTGCTTCTAATTGATCTTGAGCACTATGATCTAGGTGCCGAAAGTTGATTTCTAGTGAATAAATCAGTCTATGTTTTTCCTTGAAATGCGTGCATTCTTTGGTTTTAACCACTTTGAGGGCTTACTTGATTTTGATAATCTTTTACTGGACTTATTCTCTTTACGGGATTAGTTTAATGGATCAATCTTTTCTTTGTAGATCAGCACTTATATTGCATATACTTTTTATTACTATTGATAAATACGCTCCATGCTAATTAAGCACCTATTCATGCCTACTACCAATATGCACTCTATGTGATTGTAGTGGCAGTGTTTCTCTCCTATTCTTTATTCTTCTTTGTAATTTAATGAATGTTATTTTCTGCAGTATGCTTGAGCAATGAATCTCATGCAAGCGATCCTCTTGTTGCAGAGGCTATGCATTTGGTTCGTGATGGCCTGGAGAGTAAGCTGCTGTCTGTTCTTACTGACCTACTATCATCTGCAACTTCCGAAAAATGCGTATGTTTCCATTCAAAAGTCTTTAGATGTTAAATTTGATCAAAGCTATTCTAAGCCTTTCATTTCTCGTTCAAATTATCTATAAAAATTGTTTTTTATTCTATATATTTATTAGAATTGTTCTCTCAGCCTACCACTATCAAACATGCACTTAATTCCTCCACCTTTACTCTAATCTCCTCATCATTGCCTTGTCTAGCAGATGACCAATCTTTTGCAGATATCAAATTTGATGTTGAGATTGGACTTTTTTATTATACTTTTCGGTCTATTGGAACAACCTCTTTGGTGATCTCAGTTTCCACTTATGAAACTGTGAAGGAGATTTTACTTGTGTATGAGCTCCCATCACATGGTTTCCTTTTTCGATCCAGTTCTTTTGTAGTCGGAGTCCTTGAAGAAGTTGCCATGCACTTACTGTCAGTGTAAGCTGATACACTGATGAGTAAATAAGTTAAAAAAGAAACTCAGTCATTGAGAAATTTTAGTTAACAGTAACTTTAAAACTTACTGCTTAAAGAAATAAGCAATGCTATTTGTCTGAAGTAACTCAAAAATATGAACTTGAATACAAATTTTCTCAACCATTGCAGTTAGTTATTCCTGAACCCCTCACTAGAAAATCAATCCTAGTGGTTTATTTGTTTCACAATAACTGATGATAACAGAAAATGTACATAGTATGCACCACAGTTACTTACTAAAGACTATATCAAAACTTCTCTCAACTCAAAGTAACAAACACCCTAGCTTCCCGAATTAGCACAGTTACATGCGTGCTGCACTCTTCCTAACTGCGATGTTGTTGATGGATAATGCATCTTGTTATCAAGATAATCAGATTTATGTTTCTATTACCTGTGCTTTGCAGCCTTACCTTCACAATCAAAATGTTGTGGTCACGAGAGGGGGGGGGGGATTTTTTACTTCTACTGGGATAGGATATCAGAGAGACCATCGCTTGAGATATAATATTGAAAATTTCACCAGAGATTGATCTGTCAAATCTTCTATAAGTTGGAGGGAAGGGGGGGGGGGGGGTTTGGCAGAGAAAAAAGAGAGGTAATGTCAGGATTAGAAAAGGATTCTCTTCCTTTCCACATTAATCAATGGTGAAAAAGTTATTCATCAAAATAATATTGAAAATTTAACACCATTTAGGTTGGAGGGCAAATTTGAGAGAGATCACAATTTAAGGGACAAAATGGGGATTACAATAATTTCGAGGGTATCTACTGGAAAATCCCTTGATAAAAAGATTTCGTTAAATGCTCGTTTGGATATTTTTAGTATTAAAGAAGAGAACCACTTTTGGATATTTTTAGTTGATTAATGTCTGAAGGTTTCAAAATCTTTCATTGTTTTTTTGACTTATTTTTTAAAAACATTTCACGATAGCAATTCAGAGAATGACTTCCCTTCTTTTTGGTTTGGCTTAAAATGAATTCAATTCCCTGTGCACATTGTTGTATATTTCCCTTTTTGTTGAGATCTTTTTCTGTTTAGGGTAATAAAAGGCCCCTTGGTTTCTTGCTCTTAAATGCTTGGCTAATAATGTAATTCTCATATCCTATGTGCAATTAGCCATCAGCTCGTGGATGGTTGAATGACTGGTTAAAATTTGATGGTTGTTTGACTGGTTAAACTTTGGTTTAGTGTCTTCTGAATGTGTCTGATCCTGATCGAAAGCTTAATCAGTTTTCTTTGAAAATATGTGAAATGATGATGATGATGATGAAATTGGTGATGATGATTGTGAGAATGAGAATATATGCTGCATTAATGATGTCTGAGTATTTTATCAATCTCCATGTATGGGGAAATGAAAATTTAATCCAAGTTACTAACCCAAATTAACACCGGTAACTGGGATTATTTAAAAACATGCCAAATTGAAGAATAGATATACAACTTTGTACTGGGAGACCATGACACCTTAGCCTGCAATAAGGAAGAGACGCATACAGCGTAAAGGCCATTACGATGGCATATGCAGTGACGTTGCAATGGAGTGTGACTCAGGCACCTCTAAACTATAGTACTTCAAAGGAAAATGAGTGTAGTTGGAATAAAATGGAAAATGCTGTTTCAATAAGGTTTATCTCGTATTAATCAACCAAGACATCATTTTCATTTATGTTTGTTATGACATTGTTATTCAGACTTCTGTTTAATAAACTTTATTTCTTTTTGATAGGCTGTTCATTCTTGTGAACTTAATTTGCTGTATATGAATTCTTATTAGAATCATTCCATAGCATTATTGCTGATTCAAATTCTGCCCCTTTAGCTTTCATTCTTTACATATCATTTGTCCGCTCATCTTCATTTGTTCTATGCTCTTCAGGAAGTTGATTTTACTGTTCTTTGGCTGGAAGAATCTGTCGTTGAAGATAACTTGATCTTGGACACTTTGTTCCTTGTTTATTATGATAATTTTTGTAGTTGCAGTTGTGAACAGTGGAAAAGGCTATGCTCAGTTTTTAGGGTAAATCTGTTCAATTTCAGTTCTAAGCTTCTATTTGTGGTTCCTTCATGTTACCAGGTTTATGGTCTTATACACCGAATATTGCAGGACATGTTAAGCGGCAATTTTAGTATTGGAAAATTAGCTGTTTCACTTGAAGCTAGGAATTCACTTGGTCATGCAAAATCCCAGTTGCTTCTTATTCTTATTGAAGCCTTGGATTTGGAAAATCTTCTGCGGATGGTTCATGATGAAGTTCCTTTTAGGTTCTTGTTTGAGCATTATGATTTTCTCAACATTTTATTTTTCTTGTGACCAAACGTTTTCTCTACATTGTTTTTAGTATATTTCATTTCTCACATTTGATCTCTGTTTGTCTTTGTAGCCAATTTTGTTCTATATTATCGCTATCAGATGTTCTAGAGATGGATCTTCTTGTTTCAAGTTTTTCTGACTTGGGTACGAAAGAAGCTGGTCCTCTACTTCTTGTGTGGGCAGTATTTGTTTGTCTTGTTTTGTCACTTCCTGGAAGGACAGAGAATAATGTGCTTATGGTACATGCAAGTTTGATACTATATACCTTGGCTGATTTTTATGTATGTGTGTTAAGATTCACTTGTACCTTTTCAGGAGATTGATCATATTGCATATCTCCGCCAAGCCTTTGAGGCTGCAGCATTTAGTCACATACTCGACATTGTTCGCGGTGATGCATTAAGGGAATCGGATGTAAGTTTATTATATTTGTGTAGCCGCTGTGATCTTCGTATAACACTGCAATTTCTTGTCCAATGTTTTGTCTTAGATTATTAGGTACTGTGTGCTTACAGGTGAAATGGTTTAACCATAATAATATAATTTTACCTTGGTCTTGATGAATCCTCAAATTCTAGGTTTCTAGAAAGCGGCTAGAAAACCTTAAATCAAAGCAGAAATGATAACTAGATTGAGCATATGTCTCTGAAACAACAACTACAAGGTTCAACCCTTTACAGAAAAATCTATTCAATTAGAGCCATTTCACCTATGCAGATTGCTGTAATAAACACCTAAAGCTGCAAATTCAAGCAAATAATTGGCATCCAAGTTTTTGGCAATAAAAGATGAATCAGAATCCTAGAAGTTGCCAGTTAATTTTCGGAACAATGAAAGACTAAATCCAAACATTGGAGTATGTGCAGAATCTGCTCTATCTATATACAAAGAGAGAATTATTATTGGATCTGATTGAAAGCTGGATGACAGATGTCCAAAATGTAGAGGATGAAATATACCTCTCATGGCTATTTCTCACTGTTTTCTATTATTATTGTTCTTCTTTTCTCTCTTGCAGTGAAACAGTTTTGGATATCTTGCTTAGTTGTGGGAGCTGTTTCATCGAGCATTGAACCCTTATGACAGATATATAATGTCCATGTTCTTTACTGTATTTAATCGATCAACTGATTAGCTGAAACAAAAATTGTTGAAAATAAACCTAGCTTATGTGGTAGATTAGAGGTAGAATTTGATTGTTTTTATAGACCCTTCTGGAATAACACGTTCTATTGTTTTTTGGATCATATATTTCTTTACTACGTATCTTATTCAATTGAGTTTTGTGGTGTTATAGGTACTAATGTTCATCGAAAGCTGGCAGATGCCTACATTTCTAAGTTAAAATAACTGCATAACAGAACAGAATAGATCGTGGTTATTCATAATATATTATAAGCTGTATAAGTTCAATAGATTGACGATGAGTTGTTTTTGGAGTCAAAGCTTCTGGCTATCAGAAAATAAGATCCTCTCTCCAACACGATATCCCACAGATCTCTGGCACACACATCTCGTATGTTCTTTAGACGTACTACCTCAAATGAGTAGTTCCAAATACTATGTTAGTTTGTTAGATCTTACACTTTCATGGTCAAAGAGGTACATGTTTTTTTTTGTGCTTCTTTAAATCTCTCTCTCCTTGCCTCTTCCATAGGCCACCATCACACCCCAATGGTTTAGTTTTTTTCTTGCAAGTTTGCAAGAGATCTTGGGTTCAAACATCAAAGCCCACTGCTATGCCTACTAGCCTTTCATCCCAGAAGTTTAAGAATTTACAAAGAAAGCAAAGTACCAATCAGTCCTATAACCATGGAATGGTGATCTCTCTTGGTGACTTTTCCTTGTTTAAGTTTGTTTACATATATTTGTATGCACGTTTAAGTGTCCCATTCTCTAGTCTCTCTCCTTGTCAAATTTTGGAATGTGGGGCTTTCTTTGGAATACTATGCATTTGATACCTGTGGTAACATGATGGCTAGGAATGCACAAATTTTTTTTTTTTACTGGTAAATGGAAGTGGCAAAAATATGTTTCCATTTTCTCAAATTAGAAAGAAACTTTCAATACATATATATGATCTTCGAAGGTACATTGCATTGCCCACAGGGCCATAATGAATGCATGTCTTGGTCCATGGAGTTCTAAGAAGGCAGGAACTCTGTGCTAGTTCAACTTGAATATCTTTTTAGCACATTGGAGTTTCTTTACTTCTGGCTTCTTCTAATGTACTCTTGGAAGTCCTGAGCCTGGGTCCTGATCTTGCAACTTTAGGCAGAGGACACCAAATGTTATCTAACATTGCTAGTAGTGATGACTCATTATCTTAGATTAAAATGCTATCGATGTCTTTTACATCAATAAATTAGCTTTTAAATAACTCAAACACCAAGCGTAAATCTGGTGCAACCTCATGATTCCCTTGTTATTGATATATTCAATCAGATAACAAAGTGATGCGTTCTGGCATGTTTTACTTCTACAGAAGCATGGTGGTTAAGTATAACCTAAACTTTTGGTTTAAATTGTAGAGTTCTGTGAAAAAAGAGTCGATTATAAGCATGCTATATTTTGAGGCTGCAATTGTTGCCATGTAGATGAGGTCTCTTCCTTTCTCCTTTTTCTGGTTTGATGGAAGGGGGAGGGGGAAGGGGGTTTGAGTTTTCTAAGGATGCTAGGCAGTAGCACCTTGTTTAAAAATCATATAAGTAGGAAATTTTACAAGCATATAAGTATGTTGTATCGGATCTAGAGTTTAAGTATTGTAGTGCCATAAGAATTGAGCTCGTAAGTTCCTAGTCAGAAGAGCTCATAGGCAATATAAAAACTTAAAATCCGTACATGTAAATAGTGAATAACCTTAGAAAGCAAAACTGAGCTCATGTCATATATGGCCAAATATATATGTCCGGGAAGATTCCTATGCCATGTCAGCTACTGCTGCTCACATCCTGGCCTATTTCAAGTTAAGTGCAAGCCTACCAGTTTTAAGATGGCCAGCCCAAGCTTAGGCGAAGTTGTTTTGGCTTGGATTTTCTATTTTCATAATTGCCATAATTGCATAAAGGGATGTTCACTGAATATATTTTCTGATAGGGACTACAAATGCAGTGGAAAGGATTGTTGAGAGGAGCTGCGCAGCTGCGCTGTTGTGTTATATGTGGAATTGTGAACATGTCTGTTGTGGTTCATTATGCTGGGCTGCTGTCTTCCACCTCTAATTCTTAGCTAGTAGTTATAGCATATAATGCATTTGAACTGATATCTGTGTTATATTTCTGAAACAATTGAGTAAAATTTCATCACAGGGCCCTATTTCTGGTTATTTGAGCGTCTTGAGAACAGTCGTGTCAGCATTTATTGCGTCCTACGAGCTTAATCATCAGGTTCTTATTCTACCCTTTTTTGGTGATAAAATATTTGAATTATTCATTAATATTTTGTTTTATCCCATTTTTGTGGAGTCACATGTAATTTCTGATAACATTGACCTTTGATCAGGCAGAGGGCACACTAAACATAATTTTGGATATTCTTTCAGAAATATATCATGGGGAGGTTTGATTACTGGTTCTTGTCTCATCCTAGAGTTTTGTAGTAAGACTGAGTTTTTTTCTTTGACTGTTCCTCCATGCTTTGATAACTGTGTACATTATTGTTTCAGGATTCACTTTCCATGCAATTTTGGGACAGAGATAGTTTTGTTGATGGACCCATTCGCTCTCTTCTTTATATGTTAGAGAGTGAATACCCTCTTCATGCTGTTAAACTTGTTTGCTTGCTGTCAGCCCTTTGCAGTGGAACATGGTCCTCAGAATGTGTGTATGTGATAGCCCTTATTTCTGGTTACTTCAGTCAATATTCATGCTTACTCATTTTGTTTCCTATTTTTAAAGCTATTAGAATTCATTATGGGTACTTTGATAATCTATGAATTATGGCTTGCTTGCTTGTCACCAATTACCACATATTATTTGTTTTAAGGACGCTGTTTGGTTATATGATTAATGTGCCAATTTTTATCTACCTTATTTCTTGTTCTTGAACATCTAACTCTTGCATATGCTATAGGATATGGGGATTTACAAACCAGCTCTCCTCTCCCACCTCCTCCCTCTCTTGCACACACAAACAACTCCTATTCCATTATATCCAGATAAGAGAGAAAGTAAATCACGACTCCTCTTCTTGGCACGGGAAGGGGAAGATGATATTTTGATGAATAATCATGTGAGCCCACCTTTGTCTTTGGTTTTTACTATGACACGTGGTGAGCACCAAATTTCTTAAGGTAGCAAAGAAAGGGGGTTGAACCCTATGCATTGTGCTATGATTTGGTTCGTGTATTTGTTAGTTTAAGGGCTTCTCTTCTGTTGATAGGGGTACTTGGAGTTAGGGGCTCCTCTTCTGTTGATAGGGGCACTTGAAGCTTATCAGGATATGTTGACAGGTAACCCACAGGGTACAGATAGTGGAGAGAAGAGGTTTTGGTGGACCAACCAAGTTTTGTTACATATCTTGCTTGCACACACACCACAACACAAACGAAACTCTTGCTAATCATCTAAACTCTTTATGGGAAAATTTTGATAGTACTGGCACCTGGTTTAACGCCAACTTTCTGATGATAGTTCATAGTTGTGATGCCCAAATATTTAGTCATACGTCGCTGACTTAGCAAAGAGTAGGTGGTTTTAAAACGTTAGTCAAGGGAGTCCAGTTTCAAATATTGGCTAGTTATTTGTGACAGTGGCGTGAGCTAAACAAATTGTTAGACTTAGTAGATCCCAAGGCTTACATGATGCCAATGAGATCGTGGGCCTGGGGCGTGTGGATCTACCAGTTAGAAGTGTGGAGTTAAGTGCTATGCGGAACTAAGTGCTACATTGTGTGAGCGCGAGGGAGCCATCTCTAGAATCCACATCACTTGATGGTGATATTGGGATGAACCAATTCATGTTGCGACGAGGACAACACACATTTAAGGTGGAGTGATTGTGATACCGGAGTATCTAGTCTCGCATCACTCACTTATCAAAGAGTGGGTGGGTTTAAATGGTTGGTCTAAGGAGACAAGTTGTCACAATAGCTAGTCATTTTCGACAATGGTGGTTTGAGCCAAACAACGTGTTGTACTTAGTGGGTTCCAAGGGTTACACTGCACCAACAAGCTTGCGGGCTCAGGGTGTGATAATATTAGCACACCTTTAATGGTGACAATATTAGCACACCTTTAATACAAGATATACACAACTTAACTTTTCAAATATTCATGGACTATTTGACTTTGATTAATTGTTTGGAAATACTTTTAGATCCTGTGATGTTGTGGTGTTCTTATAGTCAGCCACTATTGGAGCCAAATTATTACAAGAAGAGGATTTAAATCAAGTATTTGAATATAAAGTTAAGTTGACTAGTTTGGTTGGGGGTCTGCAGAAAAGTTGAGGTATTGCAACCATGTTGTAGCTAAGCATGCATCCATATTGCATTTGATTAAAAAACGATCTCGCTAGTTTAATTTTGTTAACTTTATGGAATTTAACTGGGTATCAATAGATGGATTTAGTCTCATATTGCGTTGTCAAAAAGATAGTCGATTGGTTAAGCACATTGCTTCTCTACAGTCTTTCAGTTTTCGTCACTATTGGATCTAAGCCTATTAATCTGGGAATCACCTTTTGACGGGTCATTATTATTCTACTTTTGATGGTTAAATATCTCATGAGTAATGAACTTAGAAAGATTGTGTATTAATATTTGTCATAGGCTTTATTGGGAATGTGAAGCTAAGAAATTTATGATCTCCATCTGACAGTTTGTAGTAAAATAATAAGAAATCAAAACCAACAGTTACCAATTTGATCTAGATTTTCTGTTTTTATGAATATAAGTCTACATGTTGCAACCGCAAACATACAATAACAACAACAACAACCAAGCCTTTATCTCAAATGTTTGTGGTCGGCTACATGAATCCTATGCTTCTATTCCACTCTGTTGTGGGTCATCTCCTCCGTTAAGTTAGCCCTAATCATATCCTTAATTATTTCTAACCAAGTCATCTGAGGTCTACCTCTAGATCTCCTAACTCCATCAACTATTAGCTCATCACTTCTCCTAACCGGTGCACTAAATGGTCTCCGTTGTACATGACCAAACCATATTAATCTATTCTCTCTCATTTTATCCTCAATAGGAGCAACCTCTAATTTAGTACGGATGCGCTCGTTTCTTATCCTATCTTTTAGTGTATACCCACAAGACAATCGCAACATTCTCATTTCTGCTACACTCATTTTTTGAACGTGTTGTTTTTAATTGCCCAACACTCTGACTCTGACCCATAGAGCATTGTTGGTCTTATAACTGATGAAGAGATTATTTCTAGTATTTACAGTTCTATGTGGTAACTCTGATCCATAGAGCATTGTCGGTCTTATAATTGATGAAGAGATTATTTCTAGTATTTGCAGTTCTATGTGGTAACACTGATCCATATCTATCATAGAAAGCAGCATTAGATGAGGAGATTACAATGACATACTGCTGCACGAAGCATATCTTCCATTATATTTGTGGCCCAACGCCATTGACCAGCTCGACCATGTGCATTGATGAGAGCATTGTAGGTTTCAGCATCAGGTTTGCACCTGAAATGAAATGAAGTGATGCATTAATTCCAGCAATAGCAAGCAAAAGAAAAAACAAACAAACAAACAACCAAATCCAACAATTCTAGCTTCATAAAGCTCAGTCACAAAGTGCGACGTCCATATCAACCATTTAATACAGAATTTACATAATTGATGCTAGGAAACACCTCTTATCAGTACAAACAGATGTTACATGCCTAAAACCCTTTTATGCATAGCCATATTATGTACTGTATAGTTTTAGCATAATGTACAAAGGCCTGCAATCAGATTATTGACAAGGCTTTGCATCTAAGGGAGGAAGGGAGGGAGGGGGGGGGGGGGGGGCGAGGGAAAGAGATCACTACTTAAATAGTTAGTTGATGAAATAAAAAAGTATAATATTCGTAACTGTCTAGTCCTGTCCATTTGAAGTGGCAATCCACCTCTGCATCTTTGGCCAATCGTAATTGTTTCATGTAAGACATCCTTTTGGTGGAAGTTCCCAAGTCTTCACTTCAATCCAATTAGATACCTCGCTAAAGAATTTACGCCCTATATCAACTCATGACACATGTTATCAATGCACATACTATTTTCTCTTTCCCACTCTAAGTTCTCCTTCAGTCAGTTATTGTTGATACTATGCTAGGAGGCGTGGACAAGACACAACTCGGACATGAAAGCTGGATATGATAAGATACAAAGATGAGAACATAGAAAATCATTCAATAAGTAGAATACAGGGACACAACACAGCCATGTGCATGATTCTACATGTGCCTATATATAGTATATATCAAAACCCATAGTGATTAGTACATGCTCTAATAGACTGCGTGGTTGATCTTATGCTTACCTACATTCTTTCATTTCAAAAAACAGGCCACGTGCTTGATCAGTTCGATTGTGTGTAGCATGCAACCGTATCATCATGTTATAGATGTCGCTCCGAGCACAATAGATCTTTTGATTTTTCAACCAACGAAAGACTTGAACAGCATGTTCAAGAGAACCAGTGGCTGTTATTTCCTGCAACAAATGCCAAAGGAATAGTTTGTGTTTGAAGTTAGCTAATCACTGTCATATAATTCAGAACTCATAAATGTAATATCCATGTTCAAGTGCATAAGAATTTTCATCCTAAATACTTCAAAAGCTTATCGTAATTTACAAATTTGGATGGCCCAGCTAGAGAGCATAACTATTCTAACAGGATGTTCGATCAAAGAGCATAGTTATTAGACATTTAGGTTTCCTCAGTCGAATTTAAATTCTCTTAAGCCTCTAAAAGCTCCTAAAACCCCAAATGCATAAGAAGGATGAACCCCTTTAACTTTCAAACTGTCACAACCACCCCCAACCCCACACACACACCCCCACCCACAAACAATTTTGAGCATTTCTCAGATAACCCCTTAAAATTCAAACTTTCACAACCCCCAAGTTTTAGGGTTCTCACAACCCCACCACACCCCACCCCCCCTAAAAAAAGAACAAAATCCTGACAGCGTTAACCGCAATTTTCACATGGGTGGGTAAAATTATGCAGGGGCGTATTTTTGCCAGTGAAAATTGTGGTTCACGCTTTTAGGGGTTTTTTAAAAGTAAAACATTGAAACTTGGAAGGGGGTATTCTTAGAATTCCAATTTTAGGGAGGGGGGGGGGGGGGTTGTGACATTTTAAAAGTTAAGGGGGTTATCTGAGAAATGACCAAACCTAATGGAGTTTTGTGAAATTTACCCTAAAAAGAAGGCTAAATAGCACTTAATTACCTATAATTTCACTCACTTTGCACTTACATACCCTCATTTGTTTTCTGCAGCATTTATTTGCCCTAAGTTGTTTGAAATTGACCCATTAATACCCTCTATTATGCGGGCATGAAAATTTTCAATTGGACATTCTCATATGACATTTAGAATCAATTAGCATGTGAGCGTCACATCGGAACATTAAAAGGCAAAAAGTTTCATGTTTGCAACTTAGGACATATAAATGCCACAAAAGACAAGAGAGGGTATAAAAGTGCAAAGTGGGTGAAACTATAAGATATTTAAGTGCTATTTAGCCTAAAAGGATTTACAATTTCTCGGGAGCAAACAATTACCCTAATAAGCAGAGGAAAATTCTTCCTCGCGAATCGCCCAATCCAAGAGTTAAGAACCCCATCGATATCCTCCCATCGCTGAAGCCTCATGACCCGATCCACGACCTCGGATACAGTCCAGTCCTTCTGAAAGCGGGTCCCGTCGACCCGCAGCCGGTAACGGGCGGGTATGGCGTCTCGGCCCACGCCCGAAACCCGGACCTTGACCGTCCGCTCGCCCCGGTCGTAGTCGACGGTGTGGATTAGCCTCCTCTCGTCCCATTTTGGCGGGGGTTGGTGGGTTAGGGTGTGAGGTTGGGTGGGTGGGGGCCGGTTGGGGTGGGTGACTGAGGGTTTTGAGGCGGGCGGGCGGGTGGATGGGGCGGGTGGCGGTAGAGGCTGGGAGGGGATGATGTTGCTGCTCATTTGGTAGAGGACGAGAGTGAGACTGGGTGAGAGGGAGAGTGCTAATTTTTGGACTAAAAAATGAAATTTGCAAAACAAAAAATAATTTAAAATTGGGTCAGGTTTAGTTCTGACCTAATTTCACAAAGGGGCTGTTTGTTTCGCTTAAAAAACATGGAAAATGGGGGAAAGTGAAGGAATGTGAAGGAAAGTGTTTATATTT
>JBAKGM010000200.1:8898889-8909354 GCA_037177215.1 Asparagus racemosus | reverse complement strand
ATGATAACAGTAAAAATTTTAAACAGTTTGAGCCTCAAAATGACAATATAATATTAATATTATTTTATTCAATAATTAGGATTTATATTAAAATAAGTATAACTGGGTTAATAAAAATTACAGAAAATATCAGACGATAAAATACTCTTCTAGAAATGAAATATTTAATATTTTAAATACCAGAATATTTATTCTATTTTGTATCAAAACTTACGAGTATTACAGGATGGGTAAAATACCATCTAGTATTTTAATATAAAAATGTACTGAAAATTACGGGTGTTACAGAGTGCTCTTGGTTGCGACCGGTGTAGACGCAAATGGTGGGCTATTCCCATTGGCTTTCGCAGTTGTGGCGGTGGAGGATACATCAAGCTGGAAGTGGTTTTTTCAATGTATTTACAGATTCATCCCAACCGTTCAAAGTCCTAGAACGATTACTTTTATTTTCTGGCCGGATGAAAAGAATTCCACGTATTATTGTTATATTCTAATTCTCTTTTCAATGTATTACATCTTTAGTTTTTTTTGAAGTTATAGTCAAATATTATTTTAATCATTGTTATATTCTAATTCTCTTTCATTGTTGTGCAGAGAGGACCGGAGCTAGTCATGATTGATCATAGCGTCGGACATACTCGTTGGCCACTTGAAGATCCGCGTATTATTGCTTTAGTAGCCCAAGCCGGTTTTATCACATGCTCAAAATTACAATGGATGAAACTCGATTGGGCACTACTTAATGCATTGGCAGATAGATGGAGGCCAGAGACTAACACTTTCCATCTATGTGTGGGCGAGACTACTATTACTCTCCAAGACGTAGCAGTGATACTTGGACTCCGCATCGATGACCCATGTGTTACCTCTACGGATAGACACGTGTGGCGGCGCGTTTGCGATGAGTTGTTAGGATTATCACCGGAGTCCTTGCCCGGGGGGATATATTAGATTGACTTGGCTAAAAGAGAATTTCGCAAACCCCTTACCAGAAGATGCATCCCAAGTCATGATCCAGCAACACACTCGTGCATATATTTTGCACATGATCGGGACACTTCTTTTCCCCGATTCAAGTAAGCATAAAATACATTTGAGGTAAGACAACTCGCTATTCATATAACATATTATTTTGTTATATTATTACTCATTATTAATATAAATGTATTTTTCATGTGTTAGGTGGTTACCGCTTCTCGAGGTCTTCGACAGGTGTGGGACATTATCATGGCGTAGTGCTGTTTTAGCATACCTATATAGGGAAATGTCTAAAGTTGATTTCATGCAAAATAAAGAGCTCAAGGGGTGCTTGACATTGCTACAAGTTTGGGCATGGGAGAGATTGGTTTTGAAACTAAGATTATGCGAGACAAGAGATTTAGATGGACAGATTCCATTGGGCAGCAGGTGTATGATTTCAGTTCTAATTACAAAAATTAATTTTAAATTTTAAATTTAGAAGTAGAATCTAACGTTCTATCATACACGCAGATGGAACGTTACTAAGGCTTATGATGAGGCCCCGGCAAGACAATTTGATTTTTACAGAGGGGAGCTGGACCGGATGAAATATATCAGTTATGAATTTAAGTCATTTTAAGCTACTGATATATTTCAAAGAGTTACTAATAAGCCGCAATTTTTTTGTAGTTTGAATGGGAGCCGTATGAACGTTTCCTACCTCGTCTACCTGCATGGAGGGACATGCTATATGGAGAGCTAGAGTTCCTCTCGCTTGCTTCAAAATTGTAGAGATGCACGTGCCGGATCGTGTGCTTAGGCAGTTTGGTTTCGCACAGCACCCTCCACAATTTGTAGAAAGAATAGAGAGAAAGGCGTTCAAGGGTGGGCATCAGATTGACTGGCCATTTGTGCATATTCAGTACATTCATAGATGGAATGATCGGCATGGGAGCATCGTAGAGTAGCTTTATCCTCCGATGGAGGAAGTCGACTCTATACGACGGTACTGGGGAATTACCAGAAGGTGGATAATCACTCAAACCACTCCTCCAGTTGAAGAAATCGAGATACGTTCCCAACAAGCAAGATATGTCCCAAGGGGTGTAGATGACAGAGAATGGGTAAGTAAATTGTGCAAATTTAAATATAATTTTTAATCAATTGTTAGATTTTGGTAGATTATATTTATAATTGTATTTTTTAACATAACTACAGCTAGAGGCTATGGATGAGATAGAGGGGATTGCAAATGAGGGCATATCTACCACCGTAGGAGATACAATCCATATATCGATATTACAACGGATAGTGGGGAGGGTTCGTAAGGCGCTTCATCGAACTCATGAGGATCGGCATGAGAGTCGTGAGCAGATGGTGCATGAGGAGAGAGTATATGTACCCCAACGAAGATGAGGTGAATCTCGCTCACACGACAATGAAGCTGGTCCATCACAGCCCCACACACAACCCGAGAGCGAGCACATACAAGCTCAAGTAGAAGGATGACGCCGACGATCTGAGCGGGTATGGGGAGGTAGACAACAGGGGAGGGGGGAGGCGGGCTTTTAGGTTACATGTGATTTTTTTTAAGTTTTTCTGCTTAGACTATATCTATCGTAGTTGTCGTAAAAATACATTTGGATTTTATCTTATTGATATGTATATAACGTATCTCTTGTGTTGTGATTGTGTGAATTTGATTAAATGTGTTTTATCGGGTGTTTATTTCTTCAAGTTTATAATTTATACAAATATTATACTGTGTGATGATTGTGTGATAAAGTGTACATGAAGTGAATGCTATATTTTTGTGCAAGTTTTGGTCAACGAACAAGCAATATATATGAAATGATTTATAAAATCAGGGTCGTGCATGTTTCGTGCACGTTTGGGAACTGCCCAGCAAATCTACAGGACTAGTAGTCCCGTGGATTTGTTGGGCACAGAGACTCGGTCACGACCGTTGCTCTGTCTAATGCACGGGACTAGTAGTCCCATGCGTTTGGCGGCACAGTGAACAAACCCACGAGACTACTAGTCCCGTGGGTTTTTTGGCCCCAATCAGTAGTCGTTAATCGTGTAACTAAACATACATGACTACTAGTCCCGTATGTTTTCGCAGCGCATTTCAGCAAAAACGACCTCTTTTTGGCCAAAGAGGTCGTTTTTGCTAAATAATTAGCAAAACGGTCTGTTTTGCTAATTATTTAGCAAAAATGGGCTATTTTAAAAAATTCTCCAATAATATTTCATTCAAATGGAAAAGTAAGTAAACTACGTCTCAATGCGGTCAACACTTCATATTCTGGTTGACTTGGTAAACCTCACAGTTACAGAGCTCGTGGTTCGGGAACAGTGAGAACCAAATTTGGGCTCTTAGCGCTAAAATAAAAACCTCATAGAGGACCATTGAGCCCAGTGTGACTTACTTATTTCTCCTACATATACCGATATATTAACCTAAATGCATATGTTTAATATAAGTGAACAAGGTTCAAATAGTCGGATACTTTATACTAAAATGCCAAATGCAAACCAATAATGAATCTCGAACTACATATGCATCTCAACCCGATACTATATGATAATGACGTGATTGTCGTTAAAGAAATAAACTGAATACTCGTGTCTTCACAAAATACCAAACCAACAACATATACTTGAGCAAAATCATCTAAAATGACAGTCGTTCATGGAACAGTGATACATATACATAATATAATTTTAAATGAAAAATACATAGCACACAATGTATAAATTCACCCCTTACAGTAAGCTCGAAAGACAATCCAAATTCCTCTCAGGACGCAACTGCAGAACTTCTAGGAATCCCTATAGAATATATATACAAACAAATTTTAATAGTATTATATTTAACTCATCACCTACTAGCCAACTAAAAACATACATATTAGATCACAAATTGCTGTTCAATTAAACTGTACTATTTGAAATAGGATTAGTTTAGTACAACATATTAGTTTGTACGTGCTATCAGTTGAACACCCAACCATTAGTAGATTAGTATCCTCTTAGTTACAAACTTATAGCCATATGCTTATCAATTTATAACAAAACTAAAGAGGATTTGTGTTCAGAACAATTGAAGCAGAATAGACAGCAAGGATTTGCTCCGAAAATGGCTCACTATCGAGACCGAGATCCGGTCCGAAGAAGGGGACAAAAGGATCCTAGTCCTTGTATAGAGGTTTCAAAGAAAACCATTACACTAGGATTTTTTTAAGCATGAGAATTAAAGGTAAAGTATGTTGGACCCATGGCTGATTCACACAAACGAACAAATCAAAGCAATTAAGATTGCTGAACATATGATATCATACATAAGTCCTCATATCTATCGATGATGCTAAAGATAGGATTAGAAAAAAGTAATACCTTGATTATTCTTTTTTTGATCCGAGCACCTCGTCTATCTTGAACGCCTATGTTTTTTTTTCCTTTCGTTGTGAAGAAACAAACGTTGGCGAGAGAACGAGAGAAAACGATAGGCGGCGAGGGATAAAATTATGTGGGGGTAGGGTTTTCTATATTTAAGATCTAATTTACATTAAACCCCTCAAGAACAGCTCTATTGTAAATATCACTATAGCTATTATTAGTATAGCCATAAAAACCCTCCTGTAATATAATATTTACAAATTTAGTGAACCCAATTGTCTGAATATCTACTAAAACAATTTATAAAATAGGCTTCTTATCAATAGGAAATCAGGGAAATTAGGGATATCACATTAGTCTTCTAAACATTAATAGTTAGTTCAGAAGCTGGTTCTCTTTTGGGGCTAAGTTTATTAAGTTATTAGTTACTCTGAAATAAATTTAATTTGAATTTTCTTTATTGTTTTTTTTTTGTTGTTGTGCTATTGTTTCCTTCTAGTTTCATACTGTGCTATTGTTTCCTTCTAGTTTCATACTTTAACATCTTGATTTACTTGTTAAAAGTAAGTTTTGGGAAATGAAGCTCTTTCAAAATCAGGTAAGTAAATGTGGACTTTGTTATTACATACTATAACCAAATACATTTCCACCAATTACATTATAAAGAATAGCACTAATGCTTCAATGCTAGTTTTTCCCTAGTTATTTTCATTAGTAGAAGATTCCTTTATGATGAATAAAGTTCTCATGACCTTCGTGTTTGTTTTATATTCAACTTTCTGCAACTTACATCGAGTTCACTGCTAGATCTGGATTGTGTTCTTTTGCGACAACGGATCATATATATTTCTGCAAGGATTTTAGTTTCTACTTTTTTTGTATCCACCTTTTCTCAATTGCTTTAGTGGTTTCTTCTGTTGAGAGATTGGCTTCCTTCTATCATATATTTATATACCTTCATGTCTTCCAGTAACATTTGTTTTCTGAAGTCCTTGACAAACATATTTTAAAGGGAAGACTGCCGACTTAGATACACATCACATCTGCAGCCTCTCTGGAATCATGAGATTTGGCACACTATAGTGCAATGCATGCACGTGTTTATCTGGTTTGACCTTTTGTTTTGGAAATAAAAGTTTGAGGTGTTATTTGTTTCTAACACTATCCACACTTTTAGTTATGTCCACAAGTCTTCTTTCCTTGTTGTAGTACTTTTTAGAAGTATATCCGCTGAGTGTCTATTAACTGTATGTCCATGATTATGTTTTATCAATTTTACATCGTGAATCATGTTGACTGACATTTAACTGTATATATAGTTACAAGGACATCTATAGTTAGTTTTAGATATTGTTCACTGATTGGAGGAGTTAAGACTTGAGATAGATCCTGGAATTTTTTTGGTCCAAATGAGACTGGAAGCAAACTGGCCAAAATCTTTCATCACTATGTTTATTTGGGTTCATTCAGTTTTCAGTTGGAAAATTTCCAATCAAATATTTCAGGGAATTTTTAAATTGGTTTTAGTTAATCGTGTTACCATGCCTAAAGGCCGTAGGATCCATTAATGGTTCTAACACAGACCGAAAAAGTTGATGCTAAACCTTATTAATAATGCACGGCATTTTTTGAACAAGGGGAGTAACAAATATGTGGATGAAAGAAACTTATGGAATTGTTCCCCGTTCTATTAAGTAGTAAAAACTAAAAGTTTTGAGAAATATGAATCTGCCATTATAAGCAGTATCAGACCACTGCCCTGCATAATGATAGGAAAACTTGATAAGAATAATGATGATGTGAGCCTTTTTTCCATTTCTAGTTTTCTGATAGTATGATCTTGCTAAGTTTAATTCAAACACGGTCTCACAACCCTAATTTCCAAGACCTTGAAGGAACATTGGAGCCAGACTAAACCTGTGAAAATATTCTCCAAAAATATACATTTATAAAATGACCACCAAAATAATCTCATCATTGAATTCTATAGCCAAGAACAATTATTCTTCATAAGCAAAAGTCTATATTTATCCCATTAAAGATATAAGTATAAGTTCTCCCAACTAGAAAATAAAATTCAACCTAAAAAGAATACTTATTACTACATAGTCTTCCAAAAGCCAACTAAACATCGAAGTCCTTATTCATCCTTCACCTAAATAAATAGCAATTTGCAATATGCAATTTTATTCCTTGCTCTCTTATAAGAATTTGGAAAACCATCAACACTACATAATCTCGAGTCTCTTTTTCAAAAAAGTGAATACAACACAATGAGTTCACAACTCAATAAGTTGATAAATTTATACATTAAACACTGGTTTTGCAAAAACTAAAATATTTCGACTTGATAGGGAAAATATTAAAATAGTAGAAAATCATAAGTGAACACCAAGATGCAACATTTAAAAAATGTAAAATTCATGAGATGGAAAATAAGTGGACCACGTCTCAATGCGGTCAACATTTCATACTCTGGTTGACTTGGTAAACCCCACAATTATTAAGCTCATGGTTTCGTGATAGTGAGACCTAAATTTGGGCTTGTAGTGCAAATAAAAATCTCATGGAGGCACATTGAGCCTTGTTTAGATGGCTTACTTATCTCTGACATATACCGGTATATTGACTTGAGATGTATATGCTTTAAGAAAATGAACAAAGTTTATATAATCAAATATTTTATAAAGAAATGCCAAAGGCCAACCAATAGTGAAATCAACCACATATGCATCTCAACTTACTGCTATATGAAAAAGACATGTCTATCTATAAAGAAAAATAAGCATGGTTTACACCAAATATCCATGTGCATCAGATCCAATCAACAAATAATATGCGAGTAAATCACACAAAAATATAATCCATTGGGAATAAGTCCACATATACGTAAATATAATTTTATATGAAAAATAAGCAGTGCACAATGCATAAATTCACCACTTACCGCAAATCCGAAATAGAATCAAAATACCACTCACGACACACCTCCTCGGAGTCATTTGAAGCCCTTTTATTTTGTGTGCAGAGTTGATCTAATCTCTGCCACTTCCCGTCAACCGAGATCCAATGTTTTTGCGGCTACAAGAAAGAACGCGAGTTCTTTTCTTTTCCTTTTTTTGTTTATGGGCTACAGACTAGGTTATTCTTTTAATTTCTAATTTTTAACTAAACCCCTTCAAACATATTACAAAATCATGTGATATCCTGCTAGTAACTATTATTTATAGAAGACTCCTTTTATAATTTACTAATTACAAATAATACCATAAAATCCAAATATATATGTTGCATTTACTGCTAATAGAAAAATTAGGATTGTTACACATGGCAATTGCTTTATTGGTATGCACATGCATTTGTTATTGATTAGCTATTGCAACATTACGCTAAAACTGCGTTTTGTCGTCATGTTTACAATATTTATGATTTATTTCCAGAATAAATCTGTTAATCTCGCTTTTTCTGTGAGCTTAGTGCGCCTTGTCATGTTATTGAAGTGGTGTCAAGGTCAAATATTTTCGGAACTACAAATTTCGATTCATCAAGGTAAACTTATATCCTCTCAGTTAACTGTCTTTTTCTACATTATGTCAAACTGCTGTCGGAGTTAACTTCTTTCTGTTTTCCATTTATTTCAATTATCAATTAGAAATGAGTATAAGTGTGCTCATTTCAAAATTGAGCACCTGTTAAACATGTTTATTATTTGTCTTAATATTTTTCTTTTCTCAAGTGTGAGAACTTGGAACATAGCTGGAATCTATTAATGTTGGGAGAAATCCAACAGCTTATCATGCTTTTCTTTGTGCCAGAACTTGAATTTGTGCTTAAAGTTATTTCCATAAGTACCCTTATATGTATATGTGTGTGTGTATTCCCCCGCGCGCGCGTGCATGTATGTAGAAAATATTGTCTTTGGTCCACCATGAGTTTGAGGGAGAGACTTAAATCTTGTGTAAGCTGGTTCTGTATCCAATTATTCTATATGTCTCCTCAGTCATTTTTCTTTTGTGATATTTGTGTAATATGTGCCCTAATTTAAACTGTAGCCAATCTGTACCAAATTGTTGGACCGGTATTGCTGCACCTTTGGATGCTTAAGATGGATACTGTGTTGGTTATGAAAATCAAAAATGATTTGCAGAAAATTGACCGGAATGAAAATCTGTGGGATGTCATGATGAATGTGCACAAGAGACTTGTTATAAAAAAGGAGCTTTAATATGTTCATAAGGCTTGAGAAGAGCTTGCAATGTGTTGTACATCATCTGTCTTAATGGTAAAGCTCTTGTAGATGTCATTTAAGTTCGGCGATTATTCTCTTCAGTTATCCATGACTAAGTATTGATAGAGTCTGTTTCACATAGTTGTCTAGAGCCTTGAGGATCACATTCTCATTTGTGTCCTTTGTCTTACTTCATGCTCCAGTGTCATCTTTAGCAATCTTTTCATATACCCATTTTGTGATATTTTCTGTCATAGGACAGATTTGGAGGATTGCTTCTTGTCTTTATCAGTTAAATAAACCTAACCAGCTTGGGAGCTTGATGTCCTGCTGATTCCTTGTCACATAGTTTTCTCAGAGTCTTTATTGAGCATATTCAACATGGCACATCAAGTGCAACCTATATGATGGAAAATAGCTTAGGTGATAATGAGTTTATGTATCTTTTGAATTAATGCAATTACTAGGCTTCCAAATTTGCAGAAATTTGAAACCTGTTGATAAATATTGTACGAAGATAATATTATAACTGATGTATCTTGATCTTTCAGTATTACATGGTTGCTTTCTGGAGGACTTGCTCGGGCACTCACCGCTGATTATGAGGGAAACAGTGATTCTTCTGAGTTAATAATTTCAGGTGCGTTACTGCACATTATTGCCTATGTATGTGCTATAGCCTTCTTATTCCTACATTGTGATGTGATGCATATTTTTATTCTCTTAACTTGTACTGCTTCGACATAACTTGTATAGTTATTGTTGCCAATGGTCATTTATTATGCTTCTTTTTCATGTTTTAGTCTGCCTTCTATTAGTCTGACCCGTCACAGTTTCAACTTTCAGATATGTCATTCGACAATTTTAGGATTGTTTTGGTATTTCTACCATACACATACTTGACACATTTCGTACCCATGTTGTTGTCAGATACCGACACTCCTTGAATATGCACAGTTCATTTATTATGACATGCTTTCAAATATATAATACATATTTTAATCTAAAACAATTAGCATACACTTCATGGATATATAACCTATTCCTACAGTTCACATGCACTTATTAAAACTCGTTGGATGTTAGTCAGGTTCGTTTCAGTCCATACCCAGTCTAGAACTATGATTGTAATGGGTTGTTTGGGTATCTAGTTCAAAATAAGTGGTTTTCCAAGTTATAATCTACACAAGAAACATATACATATATATACATATATATATATATATATATATATATATATATATAGAGAGAGAGAGAGAGAGAGAGAGAGACGAGAAAAATGGGTATGCTTAAACTTGGTGCTTGGTAGTGAGGTGGATGCATCTCAATCCCACATTAAGGTTGTAAAGTACAGAGAGAAAAGGTGTCACATGGTATGAGGTGGCGGCTCACTTTGCTAAATGAGCTATCAAGAGATAGCCATGTGGTGAGACCCACCTTAAAGTCACATCAAAAAGAGTGGACCTCACACTTCTATCTCTTGGTAGCTCATTTTCCTAAATGAGCCGCCACCTCGTAACCATCAAACCCTACACACACAGCCATGTCCTGTACTCGTTTTGATGCAACATAGCTTCTGAACAACTCCAAGGGCATTCCAGAAATATAGAAATCACATAATATCACCTATTTACTCCAGTATCAACACTTAAGATCTATAATCAGAATGATTGTCGCGAAACTTCTTGATGAATTTTATTAAGTATGGATTGATTGCTTTTCTGTGGTTTTTCCTGAGTCAGTATACAGTTATACACTTTTTCTCTGAGTTCGTGTGTTTCACGTTGTACAATAAACACAAAATGGAGGCACATGTCATCCCAAAATTTAAATTATCTTTATACACATACTTTGAGCCGAAATGCAGAATCAATG
>JBAKGM010000200.1:8855123-8898879 GCA_037177215.1 Asparagus racemosus | reverse complement strand
CTACCCCCCCCCCCCCCCCCCCGGCCCCCAACCCCACTACACCCAAAAGGAAAAAAAAGAAAAAAAAAGGACCTCTTGCAGAAAACCTCCTCATTCTATCCAGCTTGCTAGATTACCTTCTCTGATGTCCGGTAGAAAGCTTCCCTCCTCTATCTGAGGTTTACGTGTGGTACCTTAAAATTTGCATTCATTTAATTTTCATCTCTCAGACAGTGTTGTCTAAAATATAATTTGCATGTTTCGAACTCAGAAAATACTTCTGTTTATTGTGTATCATTTCAGTGCTGAATTTTACCATTCAGCTTGTGGAAAAAGGTGGGAATGACAACTTGGCTTCTGCTCTGGTGGTATTTTCTCTTCAGTATGTCCTAGTTAACCATATGCACTGGAAATACAAGTCGAAATGTGCTCGCTGGAAAGTTACTCTGAAGGTACTCTTAGTTTCCTATTTCTCCCCTTACATATTTTGCCATATCATTGGTTTTTATGTTTACAATGTAGGAGATCTTTCACTAAAATCTGTGTAATTATCTTTGCCTTTGCCTGTTAAATTGCGTCTTCCTTTTGGTTCATAAATGGAACCTGTGAAGCCTTTTCTGGATTGTTAGCTACTTACTAGACTGGTTGTTTTATTCTTGTCTAGTCTTTAATATTATATCTTAAAGTTGATTGTCTTCTCTGTTTACAAGAATAATTTTACAATTTTCTTTTTTTTAGGCATTAGATGTTATGAAGAGCTGCATTGAAGTAGTTAAGGTTGATCGGAAGCTTGCTTCGACTATCCGGGACATTTTATTCTTTGATTCGTCGATTCACAATATTCTTTGTCAGATTATCTCTGTATCACCTACAGAATTGGAGGTCAGTGTTGGCATTTCATGTTTCCTTTTTATAAAGCCTATTTAGCAGTTATCGCTGAATGTGGATCATCTTGCTGACTGAAACTACTATTGATACCCAGAAATCAAATATCAGTCGCCATTATGAACTGAAGGAGATTGAAAGCTTGCAGCTTGCTATTTGTTATGGGTTGGATATTGTTTACAGTTTACTAGCTGACTTCTTGAAGGTAAATATACTTACAGAAAGTTAACATTAAACATTCTTAGTTGACTTTGTCGTATTTAAGGACATTCTTGACTAAGTTCCACTTGTTTGATGTTATTGTGGCATATATATTTCCATTTGCAGATTTGTATTACAATTAGTCTGTATTTAAGTGTTTCAATCGTATAAAAGTACAGCTTATGTGGATCGCCAATTGTGAGTATACGGGCACAGTTACTCCATAAATGCTTATTTTATGTGTTGATTGGTAACTAGAGGCTAGTTAGCAGATGGCGAGCGTACAGAAATTATCATGTTGTGCTTGATATTTAGGAGGGAATCATGAGAAATATGCAATCTGAAAGATGATGTCATGTCATGTTGATCAACTGAGTTTTCATACGCGGTGCAAGTTGAAAAAGAATTTATTTGTTTTGTGCATTCACAGCATGTTTGTTATCATCTTGACATGTTCTTGACTGGATGGAAGTATATAATTACAGAATATTGAAGATACTTCCTACTTCAGCATTTGGTATGCCAGTGTTTACTGCGCTTCATGTGATGTCTACTAGCAATATTGGTTGTGCACCCATAGACCATGAAAGAATTTGATGCTGTATGCAGGAATGTCTTATCTAGATTATAATTTAAATAAGATTGCTTACAGGGTTTTGGTGGTGTGCTAGGTTTTCTAAGCATTGACGCCTTACTATTTTAAATCTGTTTCTATATCAGAAGACCATCAGAGAACAAAATTTTGATCACTCCTGATCTTTGTCCTTGGTATCATAGACCATTCATCCGGAATTCTGATTAAGTTTTCTCCTTTCTTAACTGCAGTTACACCTTTGACCAATGAGTCAATGATAACCCTCCAGTCAGAAGAGAAAAGATAAACAAAGCAATCTCCTTTACGCATAGAGTATAATTAAAAGGGCATGTAGGTTGAGTTAGGACGCATTTGCCTTAAATGGACTTTTTTTTGGTTCCCCACCTGAAGGGAAAAAGACTATACCCTATTATCTTCCTTTTTTTCTAACTGCCTATCTGCACCACAACCTTGTCTTTCTTCACCCATTCCCATCCCCTCTTGTGTCTCTGTCTCTTTAACATCTTGCATTACTGCTGATACTAGTCCACTATAACTACAGCATTATTTTTTTAACTGATATTTATTCTTCACATCTATACGTCAGTGACATATGTTGCTTTAATCATAAGCTGTTGATTTAGTTTTAAGATATTGATTTAACTTACTGCTTTGTCATTAAAGGTAACATTTTTATGCACAACTACTTCTTTTGCACTAAGCTGTCTTTGAGTTGTACCTGTATCTTCTTATAACTATAACCATACATATATTCTCTTTTAGAGTAGAAGAAACTAGCTTTACGCCATCATATATGTTTTAATTTGAAGCATAATACTCGAGCAAATTAGCAGCTTTCAGCCAACGTTGCTAATTTTGTATCAATGCTGTTTTTATGCTAACATATATTTTTTAACTAGGGCTAAAGTTGAATTGAGTGCATGTAATGACTTAAATTTGTCTATAAGCAGTAATTTATAAACTGCACAGTAGTCATCATGTAAGTGCATATAAGTACATCTGATTTGTTGATTACAGAAAGCAATTTTGATTGTCACTTAAGATTACTTTGAGTCATCTGTTCACATCATTCTTGATTTTGCAACCCTATTTTGTTTTATAGTTAATCTTATTGCTGTAAAGCCTATTCATCTGTTTGCTTATTTGTCTTCTCTGCAATATAAACTGATGATAATTTTTCTAGTGCGAGAAGTTTCAGGAAACATTTTCGAAGGCACCAGTCTTTATCCAAACAATGCTGTCATCTACAAGCAAGCCAATTCCTATAGTCGAAGCAGCAGCAACATGGATAAATTTCGTCCACAATTCTGTAAGGCCTGGCTCTTAATCTATTATTTCATATCTATCCACTGGATTCTTATGTATGAAATGCACATAAAACAGTCTACTCCAAACACCAGTGGTTATTACCTGTGTTAACTTTCCAGAATATAAGTATCTTTCTGTTTCGTTCACTGGCAAAAGGTGCTTGGATGGGAATTCCTCCAATTTTTCGTAGTAACACCAAATACTGCTGTAAATGGGCAATTGTAGTGTCAAAATTTCATTATATTCTCATGTTCTATGATAATTTTTTTGAATACTTTCTTCGGTTTGGTAATGTTTTCACATTGGAGTTGTCATAGTGTCAAGAGTATTTTCTTTAGCTTCTGTGTACTTATTTTTGGGTTATTTTGTTAAGCTATGGTTTTATCAAAATTTTACTGTAATGAATGAACTGTGAAGGCTGTCCATGCCCTTACAAGTGTTATCCTGGTGCATATGATGAGTCAGGTGACATTCCAAAATTTGCAGAGAGAGTATTAGCCTTTTTTTCGCTATGAAATTTGAAGCTATTGATAACGAGATTTGTAAACCAAAGCCAAGTCATGGACCAATCAAGGTCTAGCTGTTCATTAGATAAATAGTGTGTTATCCATACATGGTACATCTTGTTAATTAAACCTGAATAACTTGTCTAACATACATGAGTCACTAATTGATCTAACTAGCTTTGGATAAACAGAAGTTACTCTTGCTGTTGGTGTATTTTATGTCTTCCCATTTAGAAATCGATAGTTTTGATGGGTCAATATCTTGCTTCATCTGAAGTCTTAGAGAAAAGCTGATGTTCAAGCTGATTTTGCCTTGAGTGTCCTTTTCTCATGCCTATGGAAGACCAAAGGTAGTGATAGAGCACCTGCTGGAATTTGTTAAAACTTACTGAAGGTAGTATCTCTTTCCACTATTTAATCCAAGGATATTATTTCTTGCAAGCTGCAGTTTTCTTTTTCTGGATTTGGTGATTGTGCTGCCGCTGTAACTGTATGACTAAAGTTTCTCATGATATGTGATCACAACAGTTCGTTACTTATTATTCATTACAATTTGGTCATGTTTGTTACTTATTTTCATTTTCTTAATTTTCTAATTCAATTTTTTCTGAACATACATATTGTCTTTGATTGGTTACATTGATTATTATACATTTCTTGCCTATACTTTGTTTTCTATTCACTAGACATGCATGATTTATGTGGCTTCAATCCTTTTCAATCTAGTTGTGTTTCTCTGATATTGAGTGGTGAGATATTCTGAATTGAATAAACAGGAAATTCAAGTGGCTGCTGCTAGAGTTTTCTCAAAGCTATGTGTTGTTGCATCAATTGTCCAACCATATAAAATTGAAAATGTTACCCTTGTTGTTGACGCCATGCAGGTTTGCATCTTTAAGCTGGTCAGATTTAATAAATTGTAATGAATAATGATGCTAATCCTTTTTTTCTCTTTTTTTAATTGTATTCCTGACGCTTCTGTTCTTTCAGATTAAAGAGTTGCACAAAACCATCCTCAACATTCTCATTGAGGAACTGGACAAAAACGAATATTTGCTCACAAGTATGCTTGAGCTTCTGACTTCCGCTGCTCGGTATCAGGTTTTTCATCCTATCCATCGTGCCATACTTTTAGCTCCATAAGACTTGATTTTCTTAAGCATGATTGAAAATCGATTATAGAGTTTTTAGTTGTGCAACATTTTTGTCAAATAATTTCACTCAAAAGTTTTTCAGGTATAGAGCACAATAATAAGCTGAAATGGCTTAGAAGAAAGGGTTTATTATTTGCAAATTTAACATTTCCCCTAAGTGGCATATCAGCGGATGGTTACATACGCAAGGCTCATGCAACAAAAGAGCTAATGTCCTGGCAAAATAGGTAGATGATAGGATTTTTAAGGGTACTGATTCTTTTCACAATGATGTTTCCAGGAAGTTAGTGTAGCAATAGACAATGTTGAAGAAAGCGCTAGGCTCTTCTAGGCACCGGACCAAGCACCGAGGCGCCTAGGAGCCTAGGCGGATGCTTAAAACGGCACATAGGCATTTTTAGCATCAAAAGAGGAAGGATTCTTTTCAAAGATTCAAAATTCTATTCTCGCCATTTACCTAAGAGGGACTTGGATATCAAGTTTTTGATCCATTTTGTCTTGGCCCATTCTCTTCATTCATTAGTGTGCCTAAGCTAGTCTTGTATTTCCCTTTTGATGTCTTGCGGTCCGCATAAGCAGCCGATGCCGTGAGCAGCCTAAATCCTGCTTAGGCCTAGGCAGGCACCCAAACTGCTTTTTCAGACAATGGCAATAGACCATCATATTCTGATCCAAACAGAGCCACGTTCCACTGTTTTGGAGATGATAGCTGGTGAAAATGACTATCTTTGTTTAGGTCAATTAATTAGAAGAAAAAGTATTTAATAAGAAAACCAAATGTAATCTCGTTTAATTAGAGTAGTTATTCAAATAAGAATTCTTTATATTCTTTCGTATACAAATGTATATAAATTAATTACAGATACATTATTAGGATACTAACATTGGTGTGTATTACCTTGTCTAAACTTCTAGCCTGTGTCCGTGTGTGCGCGCGTAAATATGGTCATAGAAGTGTGGTATATTCATTTTACAATCTACTCTGTTGAATTATTTCGTTAGTACCTATAGTTAAAATAATTTTCGCCATGCATAAATAACAAAGGGGAGGTGGAAAATGGTATTTTGCTTAAACTTAACACTTTCAGATATGGATAATTTTGATCCAAAATTCGTTAGTACCTATAGTCTTACAAACCATTTTTTTAGATTTATATATTATATACCATTAACTAAGCGACTGATTCTAGGGTTTCATTTCACATGTTAATGATACATGGTCTGAACAATTTTTTAAAGAAAATTGGCTTTTGGTTTTCAAGCAATTTAGATGATGTAAATTAACTTCAACCAGGGAGACCTTTCGCATGAATTACTGAATATTGTATTTCAATGGTTAGGAGTTGGTTCCAAATTATTAACGAAGCAGTCACCTGGTTTCATTAAGATAAAAGTAATGGAACATTTACAAAATTCCCAAATGAGCTTGAGAAAATCTCCCAGGACCTTATATTATACAATTTTCCTTGAGTTATGCCACTAGAGAGATAACCATATAATATAAAGCAGATATCTTTTCTTTTCTTTATTTTTCCTTTTTTTCCTTCTTTTTTTCTTTTTTTGTCAGTCACATCATTTGTTCATATACAGATATCTATCCTAGACAACAAGCACAACTAAATTCCCATGACCCCTCAAGTCTCATTCACCTTGTTCTTATTAACATTCTCCAAATGGCTTCTGTCAGTTTCCTCTCTCTTCTTGAGGTCATGGGTCTCTTCCTAAAAAGTTCCTTGCTAATCTGACCTCCACTTAGGTGCAGTGAATTTTATTCAGCTGTAGAACTTAGCCTCTCGGTCCCATAACCTGGTGAAAAGCTCATTGACCCAACACAACCATTTCTTCATCTGAGCATCCTACATAGCATAACCAAATCTGAACAATGTATATATTTATAATGAAAACCTAGTAACGAATTCAAGCCCCTCCTGACCTTTTTCTGCTAAATGATTAATGTTATTGTTAAGATCTATCAAACTGCTTGTGTGGACCGTTATGCTGAATTTACAACGCTTATGTTTGATCATATTCTACCGTTGTGCACAACGGTATCAGTAAGCTAACCAAGTTTGGCTATCTTTTATTTCGGTCAATCCGTTCGTCATCTGGCTGTTGGATGCTTTTGCCAACCTGAAATGGCTAGTTGTCCATCTATACTGTATAGTTCATTCTCAAGATTAAAGACTTATTTGCCTACTTTACCATCTTGCTTTGTTCTAGTAGTCTTATTAATTTAAGATCGCCTCTTTCAAGAATTTCTTCGTATCTTCTTTTTATTAAGTGTACCAACTCCTGGATCTTTTATATCTAGGTCTTCACTTATATTATGTACCAATTCTTTGACATATAATATGACTTATATTATGTACCAATTCTTTGACATATACTATGACCTTGTCTTTTTTTTTTTCCAGCCAACTATTCTTGTTTCATTGATGTTGACTGAGGAGGATATGAAGGCAACAACTACTAGTTCTGACAATACAAAACAGCAGATCTCATTGGTGCCTTCCGTTAAGTCTGAACTCATCAATGCAGAAAGCATTCTTGACTTGATCTTAAAATTTGTCAAGAGGTTTGAGATTCTTTTCAAGAGGTAATTAAATGTTGGTACAATGTGTCCTTGTGTTAGAATTTAATTTAAGGTGCTGAAATTTTTGTGTTCCTAATTCTTCCCAGTTTCAATTTATCATTGAAACTTATAATTTTTCTTTAAATGCTAATTTTTCGCCTGTCAGCTAATATATTTGTCTTGTAGCTTTTTGAACTATTTCATGGAAATAATTGAAAATATCTGATTTTCCTGACATTAAAATGTTAGCTAACTAATAGTTTGAAATTTGAAAGGTGAACATAATTTGGAGCTGAATATCTTATAGAGAATTTCATGACTTGATGAAATTTCTTGATTTGTGCAGTTCTCCTCATTTGTTATTGAGTATTCTTAACTTGCTAAAGGCATTGTGGGATGGAGGTGTCCTATATTTGCATATCTTGGAGAAGATTAGAAGCTCAGAAATGTTCTGGAAGCATATATCATCTATTTTAGCAGTTCAAGTGAAGATAAATCTTTCAGCTAAAAATATGAATGTTTCTGATGTTCAATGTGTCTCATGCAGGTATTTCTGTTAAGTTCATACCACAAAAGAAATAGTCTAGTAGAATGTTTTCTCTATTTGACCTGCCTCTGAATAACAGGTACATGTGCCAGGGTGTAGTTTTGGACATTTTGGCTCGTGAATTGTTCTTATGGGAAAAGACGACACAGAATGAAACACCTGAAAAAGAAACTGCTTTTGGTAACTCAAAAGAGCACAGCGAAAATAGATCAAGCATTGAAACATCAAAGTCGTCGGATGTGTCACATCCAAGTGAAATTCTACCAACTTGTTTTGTAACTTCAACCATTGATAATCTTATAAGAACGTACTCATCTAGTGGATGTGACAAGGAGGTTATTCTCCGTGCCAAGGTGAGCAATTGGACAATTATTTTACCTTGCATAACTGTGTTGATATCATTTTTAGACCTACTCCTGCCACATTATACACTGCAAGTTATGTGATTCATGCGGTTAGATATCATGTTTTTTAATTTAGCAGCCTTCTTATGAAGATAAATGTTCTATCTATTGGTACATGTTTCTATATTAACTCTAGAGATAGCACAAAAGAATTGTGTCAGTAAAGGCAATTCAAAGTCTTACATCAGACTGTACATGATGAGTGTTCTCTTTGCACTGTTTATGGCCAAAAACTTGAGTAGCTGAAATCTCTGACAACTTGTTGTCATGACATTTTTAAGTTCGTTGAATAATGAATTTATTGCGGAAAACGTTCATATTGCTCTTTTATCCTCCATGATTGGATTCATATTTTGTCATAATCAAGTACAATTTGGTATCATTAGCAAAGTAATTTAGTGGCAGCCTGTCTACAACTGAAGGATAAACTTATTGACATGGTCATATTTATTCCTTATTTTAGCATTCAAATGGGGAGAAGTATAAGGAACCTGGTTATGCAACTTACTTTTCCCTACATGTCTCGAAGGATAGAGTAGTACCCATGCAGCATGGCAAATAAATAAATAAATACATGATTGATTTGAGTTCATTTTCGCTCATGAAATGTAATAAAATTTGATCCGGAGGAACAAGTATTAGCCATGGAACATGGCGAGATAAACTATTTGGTTGATTTAAATTTATTTTCAGTTCTTAAGTATAGCAGGGTACTAGGATTTGATTGCGTCAATTGGATTGACGTTTTTGCCTATATGCAACAGATTTCTCATGTGTACGGACCAGCTTGAATGATCTGTAGAGGTTAATATACTGTTGTCTAAGGACCGAACTATGCCTTATAGTCTGCGATGAACATCTATCCAAGAACTTTATCATCAGAGCTACACAGGATAGTGTACAATAAAGCCATAAGTCGGGTGATTATATTTACAAGATTGGGAGACAAGGAATTCATTTATCTTAGAGTTTCATACTCGATTAAACGCCCATATTAGTAGTATCTTAGTTGTGGATGAGTGCCTAGAACTCTGAATTAATGCGTAAGCATAATTTGAGTAAATATCTGGTTATTATCTTGGGATCTGCAGAAATATGAATATTAGGATAGATGCATCTCGTATGCAGAGGTGCATGAGCTCACTTGATTGAGAGAAGGTGGAGTTGTCTAAGATGTACTTATGTAGTTTTACATGCAATGAAGAGCTCATAAAGTCCCATTAAGTAGGTTTATGACAATGAGGGAAGAGCTAATTGACTTGGAGAAGTCATCTGGAAGAACTTCTATGAGGTTAAGTGTTAATGAGGCCCCAACCATACAACTGGGGCAAGACATGATTTTTTTTATTATGAAATTTTTTTTTTTTTTTTTTTTTTGGCTATTACAAGTAATAGCTACTTTTTTTTAGAAGATGTTTTTTGTTGATTGTTAACTCGGAAGACATTTCCATGTGGCTCTTCATTAGTCATGTAACTGAATGTCCATTTTCTGATGAAGTAAATTGTTTCTTATGTCTTTATTTGGATTATTGTTTTTTTAGTCTTGGTAAGTAGTAGTCCTTACTCCTTAGTCACAAAAAGTTGCCACTTACATTAATAACCATTCTTCATTCACGGTAGAGGTCATATATTTTCTTGCATTCAACAATTCCCAATTTCATATGGATTGAGTGAGCCTGTGGATTAACTTAATTCTGATCCTGTTTCATCTGGATATCCGTTCAGAAATTAGCTCTGAACTACCAATTTACAAGTCATCTTTGAACAAAGTGCATTCTCAACTGTGTCACCTTTTTCTCGTGCAGCTCAACCAACAAGCTCTGAAACATTTCCAAATTTCTGGTATATGCGCGAATAAGGATCATACAGCCTGTCCTCAGCTTCTCAATCTGATGAAAATTGCTGAACATATACATGAGTAGGTCTAGGTCTGTTTTGTGAACCTTGGCCTTGTTGAGATTATAGAGTGGTTAACCGAGAAGGTGCAAGTTTTCCCTTTCTTCTCTTGAATCATCAATAAGAGTAAAGTTTACTAGGGTACTAAGCAGTTGTTAGTGGTCTATGTTCCTTGGAGAGAGAGCTTACACAGATGCGTTCATCATTGAGTCAAACTTGTAGTCTACATTAAGAAAATAATATCAGACAACTGAAGGTATAAAAATTTCGGTGTACCTGTGATAGGATATCAGTAGCTGTTTCTCAATTGAGCCCTGGGTTATGTACCTAGTAGGTGGACTAGAGGGGAAAGAGTGTGCCTCTGTGTTGCGTGTGTGTGTGTGTTTTGGGGGGTGGGGGGTGGGTGGGGGAGCTATTGTGAGAGAGAGATATAGGAGGATGTGAACCAGAAAGAGGGAAACAGGTGAAACTGAGAGGGAGGAGGAAGGGGGGTGAAATTTGTGAAGTTTGGAAGGGATAGGTGAGAATTATGCATTGTATAATGGAGGGAGGTGAAAACTGTGCGTAGAGAGTAAGGTGAAATCGTTAGGAGGAAAGGATTGAAAATTTTGACTGTTGGGAAGGGATAGGTGAGAATTATGCATTGTGTAAGGGACTAGGGAGGTGAAACTTGTGAGTAGGGAGTAAGGTTCGTTATGAGGAATGGATTGAAAAATGTAGGTAAGGAGGGAGAGTGAAAATTGTGTAGTAAAATAATGGAACCTTGTTAGTAGTAAAACTTATGGTACAGTGGAACAGATCGACGGAGCACAATAATATATGGTGAGCTAAGTGCTGTGAGTTGATATTCTTAGGCTTAAGGTAAACAAATCTTCAGGGTTTTAACATCTGATTTCTAGGGTAGGCGCTACCAGTGTACTGGGCAATTGGTTGCCAAGCCAATGAACAGGAATTACAAATAAGAGCGGGTTGAGAAACCAAACGAATTTTAAAAATAGATCTAGGAGCCTGACCAGAATTCAGAAAAAGAATTCCTGGACAGTTAATTCTCAAATAAATATGTAAGATTTCATGTTATTAACTCTATTATGTAAAAAGTTCAAAGAGAAAAAATAAAAAGAACTCCATGTGGGATTATGAATAATTATGTATTAGGATCATAATATTCTTAAAATAACATTCTCTATAAAATTAAGACAATATAGTAAAAATAACCTTGTCTGTAAAGTTAAGACATATGTAACGCAGTAGTACTGTATGCCCTTTGGTTACTTGTCTTAAAAATAAGCTTGTACAAAAAATGGTCTTCGCATTTTATTTCACCGAACTTTGCTCCAACTATACAGGACCTTAAGTGTTACTGTGCATGTATGATTCCACTAGCTATAACTTTTCTCACTTTTTCTGAACTGGGGTACCTAGGTGCCATATAAAAATGTACTTGCTGAACCCGCATAGAGTTTTGGAGTGGATTCCACTAATGCATGTCTGTAGCTGTGTGTTTATGTGTTCTTTGGTCTAATTTTTCCTTCCTTGTATGTGACACCTGCATGTGCATGTGACGTGCATGCCCATGTGTGCAAGTGCAAACTGATAACTAAAGTCATCTCATGTTCTACATATGCAATTCAAGAGAAAATAGAAGTACATAATATGTGAAATATCAATTGTTGATAGTAATAAAAAAAGATTAGGGCGTCAGGTCAGTGAAATTGGAAATGAGGTGTCAACATAGAGAACATGTATGGGCTCTACGTTTTCTATTCTTATTGACAATGTCCCAAACTGAGTAAATTCTTAACTTGTTACGTCTAACACAAGCTAGTGCTTGCAAGTAGGTTTGATACTCACAACCTAGCAACTACAATGAATGAAGTGATTTTTTGACATAGTATCATCGCGCAAAGTTTCAAGAGTTCAAAGTCCAAACCTCATTATTTGACAGCTTAATCATGTGTTTATTTATCCCAGTTTATCTTACCCTTCCAAGAATGTCTTGTTTAGAAGGTATTTGCATGTGACCAAAAGGTCGATATACTATTCGCTCACAATAGATCAGCTTAAGTTTTAGTCAAAATACTTTCACGATACAGGCCAATTTTTTATTTGATCTTCATAATTAGTAAAGTTCATTGCATGAACTGACGTCAGATTGTCCCAACTTTCTGCAGAAGGCTGTCTGCATCTGCATTGTGCATTTGATAGTTAGATTATCGACCAGTAATACTGGGAGTTTATCAATATCATTGGTTGAGAAGATTTCTGATATCTCGAATAAGGTATGCATCGGTATGAATCATTCTGTGCACGTTCCACATGAAACTCCTAATGTTCTTTCTCAACGAATTTTGAATTTTTTATCTAGTTATTACAGTTCGACAAACAGTTTCTGATATTTTCATCTGTTTTTTTTCTGTTTATGGTTTCTTTTCTATTCAGCTAAGCAAACATCCTGCATTTGCAGCCCTTGTAGCACAGTATTCATCTTATGGTTACAGGTGCGAACTCTACCTTGACATTTAAATGTAAAACTCTCACTGGTTTTATTTTATTTTATTTTATTTTTATTTTTATTTTTACATGTTAAAGAAAGCTACAGAGTTTCTACCTGTAATTTTCTTACTGATTTTATTCTTGAAATAAGAAATAGCTTGAGTAGTGGATGAGCTGCCAAATCTATACAGTGCATTATTAATTGCCTAACACAATCTTAAACTAGCTTGTATTGATGCATCTTATAACTCGGATGCTTATTGTATAAATGTAAATTCTCTCTATTATTCTTATATATGTTGTTGCAGTTGTATTATAATGCATCCCATTGAATCTAGGCTGTATTTTCTCCATTTTCATTTTACGTTACCTCTATATCTGCAGTGAGAGCAAGCAGCTCACCCATCTTATATTAAATGACCTATACTACCATATGCAAGGAGAGCTAGAAGGTCGGCATATCAGTCAGGGTCCGTTTCAAGAGCTGTCACATTTTTTATTGGAATCAGAAACCTTTCAGTGTAAAGTATGCGAGTATGATGAGGATGGATGGCTACCTGACAATGCTGTTAGCATGTTTGACACTACTCAAGTACGCTCAGAACTTGGATTGCAGTTATGGGAGCACGCAGGTTGGAAGGCATCAATAGAGGTTGCTGAGAGAATGTTGCTACATATGCATGAAGCAAACCTTGTTATGTCTCTTTCTGTTTCTAAGTATTCTGCTTTACAATCTCTGGTAGCTATCATATCCATGCAGAACGGAAGGGTAACTTTTGGAACTCATATTTACTACTTTTGAAACCCTTCCAGAAATCAAGCTTTGTCTCTGTTCTTGTCCTCTTGATTCATTTATACTTATATCTCATTATCTTTACAGGTATCGAAAGTATTTGACACTGAAATATCCAGGACATTCATTGAGCCGTGCATTAGATTCATGTGTGAATGCCTGCAGGAAACAGAAGATTCACTAATTCCAGCTCTAAGCCCCCCAGAGATTGTGCTGAAAGTTCTTGCTGGTCAAGCGGAATTATTGCTGTCTCTCTCCAAAATCTTATTTAGGCAGAATTCAGAAAGGAGCAACCTGAAGAAATACTTGCCTCTTTCTTTGCTTATAATAAAAACCTCAGGCTCGGGCATTAGGTTCCTTTCTGATATCCGGCCATTAACTGAAATGCTTAAGAAAACGGTGGAATTCCTTTTCATATTGCTGTTGACATCAATGGAATTCATTTACCTTAAGGAACATGGAGAAAATACATCAGTTGTAGAAATTGATCAGTTTGCTGAGGCGTCCCTCACAAGTATTGCTCTTTTACCTATACTGTGCAAGTATATTGAGCACACTGAGTTTTGTGATCTTTCAGTGGCGTCAATAGATTTAATGTTGAAGGGTTTTCTGGGCGCTAACACTTGGTTGCCAATCTTAGAGAGTCATCTTCAGTTGCAGCATATCATTCAAAGGATTCAGCAGAAAAATGCTGCATTTTCTATTCGTATAACTTTGAATTTCCTTTTAACCTTGGCACAAACCAAAAGTGGTGCTCAAATGCTCTATGTTGGAAACATATTTTCAGCACTAAAGGTGTTGCTCAGTTACTCACCGGGTGATAACTCTTTCACAAATGCTTCCGACAGAAGTGTTGTTTCAGTCGTTATCAACAGTGATGAAATGCCCGTGCAATTGTGGGGACTTTGTTTAGCAATAATCACATCTATGATCCATTCGTTAGGTGATGATCCCTCTTGTACTGACATTTTGGACAGGGCCATCCACTACTTCTTTTATGAGAAAGCTTATGTTGTGTCACACTATCTTTCTGTGCCAAGTTTTCCATCTGATGATGATAGCAAGAAGAGAACTCAAAATCAGAATACAGGGACATCCCTAACATCGCTGAAACTAACCGAGCAGTTTCTTGAGCTTGTGTGTGTTCTTGCAGGGCATCAGGCCTCATGGAGCAAGGCTATGAAAGAAATTGACTCCGAACTAAGAGAGACATGCATTCATCTTTTAGCCTTTATAAGCAAGGGAATGCAACGCATTGGAGATTCATCAAATAAGGCTGTGCTTCTTTTCTGCCCACCAACATTAAAAGAAGAGATCAAACTTAATGAAAGACCGTCGTTTTCTGGCAGCAAAAAGGGATGGTTCAGACTTTGTGCAATTGGCCTATCAGGGAAAATTAAAGCTTCTGGTGTTTCAAACAGGGATATAGCTCTTGTAACTAAAGATCAGACCAACGGGAATGATCTGGTCCGCCAAACTCATTTTTCTGATACAGTATCTGTACAGATATATAGAATTGCTTTTCTTCTTCTGAAATTTCTTTGCATGCAAGCTAAAGCTGCAGCACAGAGGGCGGAGGAGTTAGAGTTGTTAGATCTTGCATATTTTCCTGAGCTCCCAATGCCTGAGATTATGCATGGATTACAGGTAAGACTTCATCAGGGTTTCCCTTCTGCTTCTATAAAACTTGGTTTCTACTATTCATAGCTAGCTAAAGATTACCAGAATGGATAGTTCAGATAGACAATCTGTTCAACATGAACAGAATTTCTACTGTTGGATAATGTGATGATTCAAAACTGCAAGCATATTGCCAGATGCTCTCAAGATGGCAAAATATGTGTTAACCCTTTAAAGTTTATCAAAAGGGGTAGTTCTCGTCAGTGGTTTGAATGCATGTGTAACTAGTATATACCCTCTAATTTGCAGGACCAAGTAATTGCTATCGTAGTTGAAGTATGCGAGTCCCACCGACAAAAGTCCATGCAGGCTGAAACAGAAAGTTTGTGCCTCATGCTACTACGAATATTGGAGAAATCATTGTATTTGGAGCTGTGCGTCTCACAGTCATGTGGGATCCGCCCAGTTTTGGGCCGCATTGAAGACTTTTCCAAGGAGATCAAACGACTGATGCAAGGTACATGCTCCCTGCTTTTAATTGTCACCTTATAATGTCTTCTTCAGTGCTAGTGAAGTTGCTATTTTACTTGTGCAACTCAGATGTCACATTATCTTATTTTCTTTCCCTACTTTGGTGCCTATGTTTTTTGCAGTGACAGAACAACATTCAAATTTTAAAGAATCACTGAGGTCACTGTATAAGATTATTTTGCTGGTGTACCCTGGATTAGTGAGAAGTGGCAATCCTATGTAATGTCAAATGTACATTTCTGAGATCAGTTTTATTTTGGTGTAGCAATTGTTAAATCAATTATCTACACTAGCACCCATGTACACATAAAGATTGGATCAGGGAGGAACATGACAAATCTCAAGGTGAATGCATTATTAGATCTCTTTGGAATGTATTAAAGCTTATACATTACTGCTATCTCTGTCGCCTGTATAGTTAGGCATCAACTCATCTGAGGCCTCGATATCCTGTTAAAAGCCCTTGCTGGATTTCTGTCCTAGCATTGATTAATCCCATGCTTAAGGCCTACTTTAAAATTATAATCCGCTGTGCTGGCCATAGTTTTTACATCTACTTTAAAAATAGTTTTTGAACTGCCTGTATAGCCCGCTGACAAAATAACTTTTGTGTTACATAGATGTTCGTTTTGTTGGATAGAACTCAATCTGCTGAAATAAAGCAAAATTCTGTGCCTATTTCGCATAGTGTTGCTATTATGCTGGTGTAGTTTTTCTTATTATAACCATTCAGATGACACATTTGTCCAGTTTTGGCACGTCAGCTTATCTCCTAACCAAAGCATCTCCATATTTGTAGTTATCTCTAGGCAATGTTCCTCTCAGGTTACAAGCTGTTGATAGCTAATACGGAACATCTATGAATCTTCCGTGTTCGTTACCTTCTCCGCTTGCTCCATTTCCTTTTTGCCTTTTTTGTTTATTCTTTATTATACAACTTACAACTTTCTACAAATGAAGCGCATATTCCCTCACCACTGGCACCGAGTCATGCATTCGTGGTTTTGACCGTTTTGAGTCCTGGCTTAGGATTGCTTTATGGTTGATCTTAACTTCTTGGTTGGGATTATACTATTATGTGATTAATCTTCCATACTGTATTTGTAACTGGCATCATTCTTCATTATAAGATCAAACGTATCGATCAAGTTTGTAATAACAAATGTGCAAGAAATCCATATATTGGCACCACGTATACTGGGTCAGTTGCCCACCGTTGCATCAAACGTGTGTGAATTATCTTATAAGCTAAAAGCTCTAAAACTTGAAAATACGCATGAATTATCTCACATGACACGTAATCTCTCATCCTGTTCTCATCCGAGTATCCTACTGAAAATTGAGGTCGCGTATTTAGTGAGAAATGGTTTTCATAGTTCCAGATTCAGCATGACTTGCAGAGGATTATTATTAGACAAAGAAAGAATTATGGCATGAAGGAGATTCGTGTTTATCGTATTATGAGTGGAGCTAGTCATATACAGAAATCAACAGTAACTGTTATATTAAGGACACCCCTGATAGAGTGATATTTGTAATCTACGCCCCTTTCCTTTACGTTGGAATTGATGTTTCATTACAAAAAATTGTATTGTGAAAAATAATTTACAGTTCAATTACTGTAACATCTTCACCTTTTTCCTCATAAATATGCATCAACTGGTAGCTTGCATGTGTTAAGTTAGCGAGAAAGGAGAAAAGAGTGAACAGTACAAACGAATTAAATATTCGCACATTCAATCTGATAGAGCACAGAACGTTAAACTTGAGCAAGTAGCAATTCCAGGCAGCAAACACATAAATCGTTTCAGTCAAAAGCCCAGACCTGCAAATACATCGTAGACGCAACTAATTGCAGTATTATTCAGAAGAAAAAGGATAATTTAAATAATAATAATAAAAACTTTGGCGATTACATAGACTATTACCTGGATCTTTCCATCAGCTGAACCTGAGAAGAGCATTTCCCCATCAGAATCTGATGCTATAGTTGTAACTTTTGTGTTTGATCCTTTGCCTACTTTGATTGAACCAACTCTTGTCAGCCTCTCCCTTAACCACACTTCAATTATCCCACATTTGGTTCCAGTGAACACAAAATCGCTGCTTACGGTCATGCAGTGGATGTCGATTCCTGTTGTAAAAGACCCTATTGCTGTTTTTGTTGACAATGAGAATGCCTGAAATGCATGGCAATAATAGCCAAAAAATCAGTATATGGTAGTAACAAGAAGGTATCTATCAGTTGCAATGATATTATGTTCAGTGGTAGGAGGCCTGGAAAAAATTGAAACGTATATTGACTTGTTCATATTTGTATTCATGTAAAACCATAAAATTCGAGTTTAGATCCGAATGTTCTTTCTTCTTAAAATTCTAGTTTAAATTTAAATGTTTTTTTCAAATCTCCTCGAATATAAATATCCCTGTAAACATACCTTGCCAGCCGTTCCATCAACAGAGGATCCTCCGGCATAAAGAACACCATCTTGAATTTGCAGTGCAAGGATGGTTTGTTTCCCCAGTAGCTTTCTTGTCCCTGAATATAACATAGTTGATGTGCATTTGGACAAATCCACTTCCTGCAGATTCACACACTCTGTCAGTCATTGTAAGGTGAAAAGTGGGAAGGCAAGTGAGAGGCCACTAATATTTGTTTGTCATGAATGCTTGAACGCAAAGCTAACCAAGTCAAGATCCAATATCTTTTTTTTTAACATCACAAACACAAGTTATTTTCATTGTATATGTAGGTGATCAACATGTTAGAGTGATATGAACAGAATTGATGAACCTGGATACTGTAACCGGTGCACCCGCAATATAGGTTTCCTTCTTCCACTGCAAGGCATTTAACATTTTTGCCGAAATTTACATGCTTTGGGTTTCCACTCCCATTATAAACCTGCAAAATAGTTCTTCAGGTTAAAACATCTCGCATGTTTTAAAAATATACTGAATGGCCTAGCGAACCTCACCTTAACTCCAGTTCCTTGTGAAGCGAAACACACAAGATCAGCAGTGGCGGTTAAGCACTGCACTGTCTCTTTCATATCATGAATCTGAACAATAAGAATTTCTTCTGGTGTGATCTCCCAGACCTGTAAGCAATGATGAGATATTGGGAAAAATGACGATAAAACAATGACAGATAACTGAATAGAAAGTAAACAATATATATGTGCAGAAAGACAAGAATATACAATAAGAGAAAATTACAACAAGATGAATAAATAAATAAATAATGGTTGTGATGTTCTTCCATTTGCCAGTCCAAGTCTGAATAAATGAGAGTTTTGTAAGCACCCATGGAAGTGAATCCTTCAAGAAAGGTAATTTGGTATTTATCTTCTCCAGCATCCTATTTTGTGGACGAAACTAGACAGACATGTTATTTTGGGATATGTGTGTAACTGATTAATACTGTGACAAGATTAGGATACAGTTCAAATTTACAAAGCAAATATATGATTTTGACATATCAGATGTTAAATTCTCTTCCCGAAATCCTTCTCTAAGCTTTTTTGCTCTTTCAACAAAGGAATGAGTCTTAGGAAAAAAACCATTCAGTTTATGGGGTTGTTCATCTATTTGCTCAAATTGTTAGGATTTCGAAAAAGAAATGATTATCACAAGAATAGATCTGAGGCTCTAGTCTGTTTTAGTCCTTTAATATTTTCTCAGAAATACAAAATCATTATTCTCATGAAAAAAGATGCGTATGGACGGTTGTACACAATTATTTCTATAATTAAAAGTGAAATAATGCAATGAAACGAAATTTTTACGACTTCTTTTTTGTATGTAACTTATTAAAATCGACTCCTATAAACAGGAACAAATTCCTTAAAATTTCCCAAATAAGAAAAATCAATGTAAAAAAAGAGTGAGTAGTGTATTAAAAAGTATCAAAAAATATCTTAGCAAAAAACACTGCATCCGAAAATTGTCGAAGGCAGTTTTATTGTTTTTGAACATGGTGCCCATATCAGAAACAAGTTTTCTGTGACACAAGTGTACCACCTGTGTGTAGTGTCTAGTGACTACTATATTGGAAGCAATGTGTAGCATCTAGTAACTACTATCCTGTAAAACAATGTGATATTGTATCTATGTCAGGTGCATATATCAGCTGCAACTATTCTCTACCGTCCTTCTTGTTCATGGTTATACCAGTGTACCATGGATCATGTTTGTGCCCGTGTGTCTCTGGTCTTACTTATTAGCTTATAACCTGCCTAAAATTTTGGTCGCATACAAAGGATTTGATCAAATCACCTTGTACCAATGTAGATCAAACAAAATACCAGGTCTCACAAAAGGCCCTAACATGTATCTTTACATGTATTAAGCTACATATCAGAGACACTAGCCAATTGTAAGGTGGGGCCTGGCACTGTTTAAAATGTAAGAATTTATAAATCTGAGGGATGACTATGTCGCTCTTTCAACATCCACCCATTCAGAAGATTAAGAACATGGGCTGCAAGGGCTCAATTCTATGACTAAATAGGACAAACGATTGAGACTTGTGTGAGCCATTTTTGTTTCTGATGAACATATTGTGATTAAACAAGTATGTTGGATGCTTAACAAACAAGTTGAAGCTGGAGAAAAGAGGTACTCACTCGAATTGTTTTATCTAGTGAACTGCTATAAAGTTTGTTGCCTGACGATGGAACATAAAGGCAAGTGACAGCCTTGGAATGTACACGGATTTCCTGAACTAATCTCAGACCCCTCCTTCCAGCATCCCACACCTACACAAAAACACATAGAGGTTGTTAACAGGAAACTCCTCTTTCTGAAACGTATTCACCTTCTTCAAAGTCTATCTATCAAATTATATATGTCAGTATTCCACTAGTTACAAATCCTATAACTCGAGTAACAAGAGAAGTACAGCATATTATCTTAGTTCAAGTTTGTGCAAGGTAATGGTAAGGTGTGAAAATTTTACCTTGATAGTCCCATCTGAGTGGCTACTAAAAAGTCGACCTTTTGAATGAACCAAAGATAGGACCTCTCCGTTAGAAGTACAGTCTATGTCAAACAACTCAGTACAAGACCAAAGCTCTGTCTGAAACATAAATGACTTAGCAACAGAAGTTATATCATTATAACCAAGAAATTTCATGTGTGTTATTCCACTCACTGCATCAACAGATGGCAAGTTCATTATTGCTTTCAATGTATCTGCAACTACTAATGAGCACCGTTTGAGCTTCCTCAAGGGCTTGTAGACGCATTTTGCATATGTCCCGAGTTCTTTAAGTGCATCTGCAATCTTGTAAAGGACAACATTTAACTGTACAGTTTATAAAAAGCCATATTTGAAAACAGATATCAGCATATCTATTACCTGGGTCACTGATGAAGCTTTTCAAAGCCAAGGTTGCTAGAATCTTCTCTTCAAAGTTCCTAGATGAACAGAGAACCTCAGTAAATTGATCCAGAAAGCATCGACTTGCAATCATTTTCACTCCAGTCTGAGGAAGACTGCTGAGCATATGTATGAGCCATGTAGCAGCAACAAGGCATGACTTAGCCATCCCCATTGACTTGCTCCTCAAACATTCTTCTAAAGCTTTGAAGATTGCTCCATTGTCATGATTACAAAGAACAAATGCTACTCTTTTCTCCCATTTACTCATAGCTTTCTCTTCCTCTTCCTACAAAGATATCACTAAATGGTGAGATTGGAATATAACTAAAAGAACAGGACGAAAGACTACCACAAAGGAAGAGCACAAAGAAGATCAAACCATTGTCTCTTCTGAAACATAGTCTCCTCCTTGAGGTCCTTCTTCTTTAAATACAGTGCTGTACAGCTGATTAACCCCAGCAATCTTGAGCAACCATGCTTCAATCATAGGGTCTCCCAAGGGACTTAACCTCCCACTAAGAGAGCACAGTGTTTCTAGAGCTATGATCTGACAGACAGGAAAATCTTTTCGTTTGAGGGCTTCAATAATAGCATCTATAGCTTCCTCCCTGTAAATACTCATTTTTCGAGGTTCAACCTGCATTTTATGTTTGCTTAGATTAATTATGCTGAGATTAATAGATCAGAATTCTTATATTCTAACTAATATAGCCTTTATGAAGACATACCAAAAGATCAAGCTGAAGAAGAAGACTAGCAACTGCAGGTTGCTTCTCGATTGGAGCCATCTGAAGGTAGACAAGCAAACTGTGCATCGTACTAAATGCTCCCTCATCTTTAATCATCTGCAAAACTTGATTGCAGAATGTTCTCCTGAAGCAGAAAATTGAAACTCAATGCAAGGAAAAGCAACTTAAGAAGAAAATGGAAATACATTTGCAATGAATTAGTAGGATAAATATGAATCGTTAGTGGACACAAGTTGGTATGGCACTTTTTCAGAATAAATATGAACAGTGGATCAGTTGCTGATCCATTTGGCAGTCCTTGTCAAGTACAACACCTCTAACGTTGATCACAAGTATGTAGACAGCCCCACAATGCTTTACATAACCTCATATGAAAAGCATAACTGGATCAGACTTATCATCTTATAGATCAATTTCATCCCAATCCCAGTCATCCATGCATGTAGACTGTGGCTGAATTTTTGTGCAATGTCTTGAAAGCCTATCGGACCAATAGCGCCCTCACCCTCCTTTCCCAGGAATTAAATCCACCCCCACCCCCACCCCCCCAACCCCCACCCCCATTTAAATAAAAAAATAAAAAAAAACTTGGTAACAAGAGTATCAACCTTGATGAAGATGTCTGCAGGTATTTATGTATTTAATTTTTCGGTATATTACTTCTAAGATAATTGTCAAAAGAGGAAATGTAATGTTCAAGAAGAAGAAAAGTTCTGAACCCGTTACTTTGGCTTAGGCATCAATAAATTATGCTTTGATTTGGAAGTTATTTCCAAATGAAGAATCAACTAGATGTCATCAAACGCAGCATAAAGTGAACCTTAGGAAAACACATAAAACAGAACTCCCAACAGCTCTAGATTTTATCAAATAAACTAATGCAAGAAAAAGACATGGCTCTTATCCCAGAGCAGCAGTATGATGAACGAACATAGAAAAAGAAACAAGATTGTCAAAGTACCAACATAGAAAAAGAAACAAGATTGTCAAAGTACCCACGATATAAAAGACATACCTGTTCAAACAAACAAGCTCTGAGATAAAATCAATGCATACGCTCCTTGTGCTGTCCTCTCCAGCATGAAATAGCTCAAGCACAGGGAGCAGTTCGGCTCTATTTGCTATCAGTTTTCTACATCTTCTATCGGAACGCATGCAACTTAAAAGTATAGACACGATGGAAAGTCTCCCTTCCATTTGATTCAGGCAATTTAATAGAGCAGGAATCCCATTTGCTGTGATAACACTTAAAGCATTGACTGAACGACTATTCTCGTCTCCTCCTAATAGAATCTGCTCCAGAATTGCTATTGCTGCATCCTTGGGTTCCATTATCAGCTGAAAATCATCCATCTTTTCACCTTTGTTCGTAATCACTTGAACCAAGGATGGCACAAGGTTTTCCCTGGAAAGCTGGCTGAACGTTGGTCGCAGGAGGTATATAAGGACCACAGCCTCAGCCAAGCCATTTTTTAGCAAAGCTGCTATAGAATCAAAATCAGAGTCTGCATGGGTAAGTATGTCAGCTACACTTTCATCAGCAAGTATGAGTTCTGATAGAACATAAATGGATGTTCTCAGGATCTCTCTGTCGACAGAAGCTGACAGTACTTCTATGAATCCATTCAATATTGTTTGTTTGGATAAGTACACATGAATTCCTGGGTCAGATTTTGAATCCTTCCATATCCTTGCTACTGCTAAGACAGCTGCTTCACATTCTTGCAGATCCTCGGATGTGCACAGACACGAAGTATAAGGCTTTAATTCATTCAGAATTGCTTCACTGGCAGCTTGAGATATTACACTGGTTGGAGAATTAGAGGCTGGCGATCTCGTAAATCTTTTGCTCCTTCTATCACTTTTGACAGAATTGGTTCTATTTTGAGGGAGTGGAAGATCAAAACTTGCTAAGGTGGCCGAGTCTAGTGGATAATCTCTGGAAGAAATTGGACTGAGGGAAGAACTTGGGGTGTCAGGATAAGAAAACTCTTGAGCAAGCTCTGCATTCTGTTCCACCCAAGATGTAATTAATCGCTTCAATACGTAGTTAGTCTGAGGAAGACTATTCAAAGAGAGAAGCTGGCGAGTAATAGGACATGTTGTATTTCCCCTCTTCAGCCATTCTTCAATTGCTCTCCTCTCAAATGTTTGACCCGTCTCCAGAGTAACTGGATCTTTAAAGAGTTGTCCTGTAATAGGACAGACAAAATCCTTTGGTGGCTTGGTTCTATGTGTCAATTTCTCTGATGAAGGCCGAGAAATGCTATTACGGCTCACTTCGTCTTCACTTTCAGAATATAAACTGCAACAAACAAAGAAAATATGAAACCTGTATACAGATAGTGATTATTAACTGTAGATGCTATAAACTGAGATTTTATTTGTATTACCTGGAAGGTGATACATGATCATTTATGTCCGTATAGGCTTGAGTTCGTGGTGTCGAGAAGCTGTTCCTATGAGTTTTCTGTGCCTCGTAAGCGGAAAGCACAAATGCAGCAAAAGGAAACACGCATCACTCAGGCTAAACTATTGTTAAAAGCACCTGTAATTATAATTTACTAAATAAAAAACAAATTCAATACCAGTTCATCATCAGAATTTACTAAAGGAATCCCGCGCAATCGTGGAGAAGCGAGTAAAGGTGCAGATTGACTAGATAGAAGATGCATGAGTGGTTCAGATTCTGACATGTATGGGGATGAAACCTTCGAAGCCGTTTTAGGGCTATCCTCGGCAAAGAAAAGAGGGCTGGTATACCGATTTGACAAGAGCTGGAGTAGCTTTTCAGATTCTTGTTTTAAACTGGCAACTGATTTGGGGGATGAAACCTTTGGAGGTGTTCTTGGAGAATCTACTGGAGAGTAACCTTGAAGAGAAGAAGAATGGTTCTTTCTCAGCGTTATACTCTTTTGGGCTCTTACGTCCTCCACGTTAGCTCTCGTCTTGTTTAAACCCACAATATTATCAGTTACAGTGTCTAAAAATTCAATATCACTGCCATCACTGTCACCCTCATTTTCATTTTCCTCAGCCGGAGATTCCTAACAAGAAATAATTTAGCAATCATTGTGCAAATATTTAGATCCAAATAATAAGGACGATAATAACACTAATTTTTTATTCCATAAAAAAGGGGATTACCATGAATATCAACTTCTTTGACTCTTTAGACTCCTGCGCAGAGATTGAAGTTGATCTAAATCTGCTTAGCACCACAATCATGGACTTAGAGGAAGATGAATAGGTGCAAGTAATCTTAAATAAAGAATGTGCAACTGTAATAATTGATGAAGAAGAGAAGTTCATTAAATCATTCCTAATTCTGTTAGTGGATATAGCCCAATTGATATATACACAAGATGTAATAAGGGATGCCGTCACTGGAAAGTGACATTACATAACAATACAAGAAAACATTTCCCAAATATAGAAAATAAAAATGCCTCATAGCTATCCAACAAGATGATTAATCATATTTTTAACATTCCCATAAATTCAAGGTGACTATTGTCAGAGTTTGTACAAAATCATTTAACATATAAGCCAACCAAGTTCATTGGATAAACAACTCAACACAAATAGCATAGAATGAGTTCATGTGGATTTACGTTACCAAACTAGAGAAGAAGTCATCATGCCGATCATGTTCAACTTCAAGAGCCATTATCGTCAAGGTGGAGCCAACATAATTTGCCAAGAGGGCAAGACTCTTAACAGTTGCCAAAGTGAGCAAAGAAGAAGCTCAAGTATCAGCAAAAATGAGCATACTGAGACAGTTGAACAGCCAAAGAAATGCTCAAAGAAGAAGCTCAAACGAAGACCAAAGTGAAACTATAAGTCCTTTTTTAGATCAGGAAGGCAGATTAGCCTGGAATTAACTTTTCACACACTATGAGGGGCTAAACCCCATAAAAGATCTCGATTAAGTGTTAATAGCAAACTCAATCCTCACCACAGCACCTTTAATTGATGAAAAAACTGAACATGATGGAAAAAGTGCATGAACGTGCACTGAGGGTAAACATGAGAAAGCTCCACAAACCATGTGTAAAAGTTATCGATGCTCTTCATTAAGACATTTCATCGAACATCTTACGTGCATTGTTGTTTTTCTTCTTTCCTTTCTCTCCCGTCTTCATTCCCCCTCTTTCCCTCTATTCTCCTAATGGGTTGGACTAAACGAACACACAAGGGATTTCTTTGAGAAATTCGAGTCAAGGCGACTGTAGCTGTAGGTGATGTCGATTTGTGCTTACAGAACACAGATACCATTTTATAATTAATGAAGAGAGTGACATATTTCCATATATATACGAGATTTAAGGGATGTGTTAGATAAATTGCGACTATTTTTTTCTTAATAAATGTTAATTAGTCAAATTTCGAATTTTGTCCTATCAACATAAAAGCAGAAGTTTGGTTATTGCTCATAGATTAATTTATCTTTCTCCATTAAAAAAAAAAAAAAAAAAAACAGAACTCACTTGCAACTCTGAGTGGAGACCGCAGCATCTAAATCTTTATCCCTCGAAAACCCGGCACTCTTCGGCAAGATTGGCCCAAACTTCACAAAATCCGGAATCTTCCAACTCAATTCATGCAACGGCGTCGCCGGCGGTTCCGCAATCGGCGGCAGCGCCGTCGCCGGCGAATTACTTCCCGCCAAGACCTCCTTATAATACCTCGCGTACAATCTCGTATTGTGATCCAGCGCCTCCGCGTACTCCCTCTCCAGCTCCCTCAGCTTCTCACCCTGATCCGGCCTCACCGACAAAATCAACGACTCACTAAACAAATCATCATCAAAGTCGACCGTAATCGACAAATCCGAAGGATCCGGAATCGTCTCCATAACAATCCTATGCCTCGATTCGGTGTACCAGCCAACAATCGAGCTCATATGAGGAAGAAACAGAGATTCCCAAAGCTCAGGCGCGAAATCGATCCTCGAAAAGAACGGATCAACACCAAACATCTGAAGAACATTAACAACACAATCACGACTTGAATTATCTCGAAGCTTGTACAAATACGCTAGGTTAAGATGCGCCCAAGCGGAAAGATAAGAATTGGGGACGCCGGCGGTGAACTGAGAAGGATCGAGCATCGCGCAGATCTGGAGCATGCGCTCGGCGTGGTCGAGGCGAGCGAGCTTGGTTTCGAGATTCGAGGTGGCGATGGCGTCCTCGAGGGCGTCGATTCCCCAATCGAGGTTCGCAAGGACGGCCTGATCGGAGTATTTGGCGTCGGAGGTGGTGGTGACGGAGGAGTTGCGGCTGTCGGCGGCGAGGCGCTCCAAGCATTGGTCTTTGTGCTCGAGGCGTTGGCCGCGGTCGAGGAGGCGATCTTGGATGAAGCTGCCTATGGTGGAGGTTAGAAAGCGACACGTGTCATTACCGTCGATTGCCATTCGAGACATTGTTAGAAAGTTTGGAGATTTTAGGGGGTTTTTTTTTTTCTTAAATTGATTGAAAGATTGGCTGCCGGCTTTGTGCTGTGACTTGATAACTAGAGAGAGGAGGAGAAAGTCAGAGAGGAGGAGGGAAAGGGTAAGTTGAGTTTTGGGAACGATTTTGATTAACGTGGGGTTGAACTGGAAGAGCGGGTTTGTTTCGCTCGTGTGAGGTTTTGTGTTGTGTGTTACTGAGAGGTTTAGTATAGTTAAGTAATGGTGTGGAGGGACGGCATGCGCTTGGGGTATTTTTAAAGGTTTTGGGATGGCGGGATGACGCGGGTGGTTGGAATGGTTCTTTGATGTCAGCTTCAAGGATTCTATTGAGGACAAATTTTCGAAATAGACCTTTTAATATTTTTATTTGTAAATTTTGACCTATTTGACTTTTATTTGCGAAAATTCAACCCAGTTTTAGCCACGTGTCTGAAACTGGGTCAAATTTGGCAAATAAAGTTCAAAAACTTCACGAGATTGAAAATACTTTGAAGTTTAATGGTTAATTAACAACTCTAATGAAAAAAATAAAAAAAAACATGGCTCCAAGCTTCGCGGGATTTTCCCGTGAAGTTTGGGCCAACAGAGAGCTCAATTTGATAAGAAGAAACTGTTGGCTAAACTTCACGGGATTTGAAATCCCGTCAAGTTTAGGTTTATTTTGATTAGGGCAACTAATTAGGCGTTAGACTTCACGGAATTCTAAATCTCGTGAAGTTTTAGAAACTTATTTAGCATTTTCGACCCACTTTCAGCCACCTGGCTGAAACTGGGTTGAAAATGCTAAATAAATCTCAAATGGGTTGATTTTTAAAAATAAATCTCAAAAATGGTCTATTTTGAATATTTGTCCCTATATAAATTACATATTTTAATTTTATAAAGATCATACTAAAATGATAATCTCCACTTCTATTAACTGATAAACTAATTTTACTTTGTAGGTCAATTTCAATGAGCCTCTCACCTGTGTCAGTGGACACTACGGCCCCTTCTGTTTTGATCATGAGGCGGCGATTTTCCACCAGGACGAGGATGTTTATCTCAACGTGATCAACTCTCTTAAGTTTACTACCGCTCAAAACACGTATGGACCGTTTGGTACGGAGAGGGGCACGCCTTTTTCTTTCCAAACTGGAACGGAAATTACTGGATTCCACGGGCTCCGCCCGAGTTCAGTTGGTTCCGGTCACCTGCATGCGATCGGGGTTTATATTCGCTGTCCTGCAAAGCAGTTTATCGATGATCCTGCAGCGCAGGTCGTCGTGAAAAATGAAAGAAGTTAGATTTCCCAGTTAGAACAAGCTGCGGTGGAGTTTACGCCTATGTATGTTTTTTAATGTTGGATTGCGTGGGTCTTGGTCTGTATTACGCCTATGCATGCATTTTCTATCTTGTACTCTTTTAATGCTGTCTCTGCTCTAGAATTCGGCAAAAATGGCATCTCCTGCATAGTGTCTTGTGGGAGTGCTCTCTTTACTGTATTGATCTCGTCAAAATAGGCTGCCAGCGCATGTAGTGGCATTGTCATCTGAGCTTTATTTCTAGCATTCCAAGCGTAATCTAACAATATCTGCTGCTCAGGCTTTATTTTATCTTTTGCTTTAAAAGAGGAATTCTGAGAACTTAATTGCTTGAGCTTGATGTTTCCAAAGGTGTAAACTGTGGGTGTGGACGGGCTTGTTGCTTGTATTGATAAGAAGTGCTCCGTCATTGCCTGAATGAATTCCTGAATGTTCTGGGATGATTCTGGATTCTGGGGCTGTTTGCCCTGTTGTTTGGAGTTTTTGTCCATGGAGTTGGTAATGGATTTATTTGGTCGTGGAGTTAATGGTATTGGTTTGATTTAGATGTGGGGTTAATGGTTTTGGCTTATAATTTTTGTGGGGCTAAACAAATTGCGCCGGGGTCTCCCGGGGGGGTTTACTTTTCTCCTGATTGACTTAAACTACCCTAGAAATTAAAGAGAACCAACAAAGCACTTATATTAAATCAGGGGAGTAGTTCCCCAAGTACAGAGTATTTAACTACTCACTCATAATTACAAAATAACTTTACAAGAGAAGATAGTAATATACCTCAGAGTTTTCCTTCCTTAATCTTACAAGTACACTTTCTTACAGACTTTCTCTCTTATATCTGTCTTACAGATTTTCTGATGTCTCTCGAAGTTTCCCTGTCTGTCCCTCTAAACTTCTTTGGGGGCCTCTCTTTATAGCCAGCTTCGGTTGCCTCTTCGCTTCAGGAAAGGCAAGATGCTTCTCCTGGAATTCATTTCCCTGCCCACGAGCTGTCCCTTTCTTTTGCTTTATTCCTTTTCTTTTTCGTTTATGCGTTGTATTGTGTCATGTATTTTATTGTAATGGTCTGTTTCATCCTTTGTCATTCGCTCAAATCTAATGTTAGATTCCATTCGTTTTCTTTCTTCTTCGATATTTCCTTGTACTTCTCTAATTTTTAATTTAGCCTGATATAATTTTTCGGCTATTTCACAATTAACCTTTCCTATTTCTATTTCACTTTGTGTTATGTAATCTGTTATTGAACTTAACCTTCTTAATACTCTTCCTAAAATTTGGGTTTTACTTTCGTGATTCATCTCCTACTTAGTTCTCTTATAATATTTAACATTTCTGTTCCTCCATTAACTAAATTTCTTTTTATTTCTTCTACTCTTGCTTCTAATTGTCCTAATCTTATCATTATGCGAGCAGAGTCCAAATGGATTCTTGCCATGTGGGTTAGTTCTGTTATTATGTTGACTAACTCATGTTTCTGACTTATTACTTGCTCCTCTAATTCATGTATTCTTGCTAGTAATTGTCCTGTGCTGATATTTATTCATTTAGTTATTTCTTTGTGTATCGGTTCTTCTTTCCATTTATAATTAAGCCTCTGCCTTGGTAAACTATCTCCCATTCCTATTTGCTTCTGTTACGTTTCTACTACTGCCTTAAGCTAACTCCGTCGGGTTTAACCTACCCAAGTAGGTTAAACAAAACATTTTTTTTTTATGTCTATTTTTGCTAATAGTAACAGTGAGAAACGAAGGAGATGATTGCGTACAAATTTTCAAAAGCGACCGAGATTGCCAGTCCCGGGTAGTTAACAATGTTATTAAAAATTAAGCTAAAGTATCCGATTGGAGGAGAAAAGGGAAAAAATAAACAAAAAAAATCTAATTAGGTATAGATAGTTATGATTTGATCTCATTACATTGTTAAAAAATTTGATTACCATAGTATTTGGATAATTTAATTATGGAAGTTAAGATTTAATTGTACCTAACTTAAATCTCACTTTTGTTATTTAAAACGTGAGTAGATAGTAACTACACGGGATTGGCAATCCCGGTAGTTTCTAAAATTAAAAATTTTCAAAAACAACCTAGTTTTGGCCAAGTTGTCCAAAATGGGTCAAAAATGCTAAATAAATAAAATGTGAGTCGATTTTTACAATTATATACTAAACTTATATGTTTTTGAAAATTAGTCCTATTCCTTTTCACTGCCCAGTAAAATACAATATCTATACTATATTATCTATGCTACTCTATGTAAAACATTGTGGGGGTGTATGCAAATGTGAAGGGCGGGGTTTTTATTGTTCCTTCACTTTCTTAAAGAATAGAGGGTCATTTTGGTAAAAGGTAAGGATAATTTGGTCATTTTTCAAAATTATTCATGGTGTGAGCTTAATCTATCTAGAAAGTTCTATTATTTTCATTCCTCAATCTTCTTCTTACTTATTGAGTGAGTTACATCTTATTCTTCTTCTCAAATTTAACTTTTCATGCACAAACCTTTCAAAAATTATATAATTGAAAACATGCAACACAATGTAAACTCTAAAGTCACATATTTTAAATAAGAGTCTTACTTAAAATGTATATAATTTATAATTTAATCAAGAACTAAAACGTAATACTTTTTATAATTATCATACTCATTTTCAAAGCACGAGTTTGAGAAAAGTTTTCCATGGTCAATATTACTCTTCACTATTTCGAATATTTCATTTAAATTTTAATTTATCCTAATCCTAATTATATCTTTATACTAATCACACGTGAACTATCTATAGCTCAATTTAAAAAAATTAAGATTAATAAAATACATGAAATACTATTTTGAATATTTCATTAAAATCTTAATTATATCTCAAACTAATCCCATGTGAACTATTTATAGCTCACCAATTTAAAAAATAAGATTAAGAAATTATACGTAGCTAACATATTATAATACATAAAGTATTACAAAAAATCAAAAAAGTTCCAAAAATTGTACAAAATACCCTCAAAAGTTTAAAAGTACACAAAATAACCTGAGTTTTCAAAACTTAAAATAACAAACACAATCTGAAAATTAACAACAGCCCCCAAGGAATTTAAAATTTGTAATTAACATCCTCAACATTTCAAAAATTGTAAAAACAACCTTAAAAAGTTTAAATTACAAAAAAGCACTCTGAAATTTTGAAACTTCAAAACTTTCAAACAACATGGATGAATTTAAGGGATTACCATCAAGCACTTGAAAACTTAAAGTTTGTATTAAAAAAATAATCTCGAAGTTACAAAAATTGTAAAAACTCCCTCAAAAGTCAAAAATCACAAAAAAATAAAATAAAATAAAATAAAAACTTGTGTGACAAAGGCCTCATTTGCTTGAGTAGTTGGCCAGCTGAGCACAGGCGGTGCTCTCAGCTTTCTTGAGTGCTTCAAAGGCCTCATTTGCTTTACGACTCCACAGATCTTCCTCAACAATCCAGTTTAAGCCCTTCACGCTCTTCACTAATGACCAGTCCAAGCCCGTTAAAGTCTTCCCAACTCCCACACCCGTCTTCGACACAATATGGCCCAAAATATTCGACTCCATTGACCCATGTTAGAGTATGAAATTACAACCCACACCCCGCATCACAACTAAGGAGTTTTGGTGCAGCCGGCAGATCCTTTAAAAAGGTACTAAACAACCCAAGTTTGAATCTTACTGGACACAAATTTCTAAAGCAAAATTTTTTTTAAAAAAAAATACAACTTCGTGAGTCCAATCCTCAACCAGCAAGGGCATGCTAGCATATAAAGTTATCACCCTCACTGCTCAACACAACTTTAGAGATTTGATAGAGTACCATGTAGGGTTGAAATTGAATCGAATGCTGCAGTATTCGAATACAAATTAGATCCAGATTGGGATATTTAAATTCGATTCAGATACTAAATTCTTCTCAAATTCGATTCATTTATGTGTATTAATGTTTGGTAATTATTTGTGAATATTCGTTTACTAGCAACTAGCGTTTTTCTTTTGCATTATCCATTACATATTCATCAATTATTCGAAATTAAGACCAGTTCAAACTAATTAATACATTTTTAATAACAAAATGTATATCAAAATGTGCAAAAATAGCAAAGCAAATTAATACATTTTTAATAACAAAATGTGGCGCACACCAGAGCAAAAGTCTATCTTTAACAATGTAGAAGCTAACCAAAAGGGGAAAAAACCAAGTTCTTAGATAATAAAGCAAGAAAAGCATAGTTTCGTGCAAAAGAAAAGCTAAATATCAACATAATCATACTTTCATACAACAATTGTACCCAATACCACAATATCACTTGCGTAGGGAAAAAATTTTGTTTGCCTGTCAATTTGGGAATTTGAGAATTAGGAATAATGTTAGAGAAACAGAGAAGAGGACGGTTGGGAATTTGGGAATTGGGAAGCAGAGGTTAAAATGAGGGGAAAACCCCTAGGCTCTATTGACTTATGTATTTTATGTAGAGTGTGATTTGTAATAATATTATATAATAGTATGGTAAAATAGTAAACTATTAAATACTATCAAGAATTATTATATTCTTTAATAACTAGTATAAATATTTAATAGTATAAATAATAGTTATTTTAATAGTATTACTTAAATTAAGAATTATGATACCATTTACTCACTATACTATTAAATAAAGTATCTAATAATAGTATAATAAACTAATTTGTTAAATTATTTAATAAATTAATATATTGCCTTATAGTTGTTAGTAGTACTATAATTATACTATATATGATTATTGTAAATAAGAATAGTTATAAAATAAGATAATAATTTATAATAATTATTCTAAATTATAACTATATTATTATACCTATTAAAATATATTATAATAGTAAATAATTATTTAATATGTGATAATCATTCAAATAAATCATGATTAACTTATAATAATTATTCATACAATTCTTTTTACAAGTTTTATTGTACAATTTCATTTCTTAACACAAAATTTCAATTGTTCGCCTTTTTCCGGTCAACAACAAAAATTCAAAACATCAAACAAATTGCAGTATACTAGCATTCAGAAGGTCCAAAATGATTAAGGTATCTTCAAAATCAACCCAACTCAACATTCTCCTCTTCCCTTTATCCATCCAATAAAACAACTGGAGAGGGCTTGCATCCAAGAAATAGAGAAGCATGTTGAATATAACAACACGACGATGCATGTTACTTCCAGATCTTGCCTTCGCGGTCCTACCATCAAAGCATGAAGCCAGAAATGAGTCCTTTTCAGAGAATTAACTTCACCCTGAAATGATAACAGAAAAGGTTCAATTTGCTATCCCAAATTGGCTGAAAAAATTGGCTGAATTGATAAATATAACATGTATGATTGCTAACCACCTTGGAAAGTTCCCTAAGCAACTAACGTCTACAATGTGGTTGGTCAGTACTAACTGTGGAATGAATATGTTAATGAAGGTGTAAGAGACTAAGAGTTATGTGAAGTAGGCTAAAATGTCTGAGAAACTAATAAGAATGCAGATATCCTGTATGAATAATTGAAGATGCAAAAGACTAAGGCCCAAGAAGCAGTGGTGCTCAAACTTATTTAAGAGTAATAGAGTGTTAGTAAACTGAATGAATATAGGAAGAACAAAGTATCTACACACCTTGAAAGTTCTAAGAAAGAAGTTACGAAAGCTTGAGCAGGCACCTGGTCTAGCCTTTGCATGCGTAAAATTCATCAATCTGATCACAAATAATTTGGATGAGATTTGAGAATTGATATTTAAATTTATCTCGTTAAATACTTCAATTTCATTGTTTCAATGTATTTCAGTTATATAGTTATATTTGGGAAATCTCTACATCCTTTAGGCCAAAAGTTTGCCTCATAATCCCTTTTCCAGATTATGTTATTTTTTGGTATTATCTTTCCTAATTATGTTCTCATTACAGGACAAGTAATGGCGGAGACACAGACTAACCGTCCCTGACATTCATAACGTGACGTAGTGCTGAGCTAATTGAAAAGAGTTCCTACAACTTAGGTGGAATATGCATCAATGTACATGTAACAAAAGGTTCGCAATTGTATTTCTTCTTATCCCAGAAATTGGCCCCGGAGAACTTTGTCCCACTTCCTCATATGCATGCATGAGTTGAGTTGGGAATTTGTATGTACAGCCTTGTACGCGATGGCCTGCTGATAAATAACGGTTTAGATTTTCAGCTGAGCAAAGGGAGTCAAGTACCAGCTATTACTTTGCGTTTTCATTCTTGATTTGTTTATTCTTTATTGGCTATATATGTTTTGTAATATGAAAAGAGGAGGTATATGAATGATTGTCTATACCTCATAGTTGGCAATATTTTGCACAGTTTTTTTTTTAAATAGAATATGTTCATCTGAGCAAATCGACTTGGTCTAAATCTAAAGATTGATTATGCATCTGATATTAACAGAATGATTGGTCAAATTCATTGCTTAAGATGATACCTACTAAATGAATCACTGTCCAGTGGTATTCCTTTAATCTAATTTTGTCAATTATTGTTCTGCTCTCTATGAATCTTCTTATGTTTTCCTCGGAAAGAGGAAATCTCTTCATTTGCTCATATGATTATCTGTGAACTATTGATGTGTTGAAGACATTCTATTTACTATCAGAGATCATTCTTGTTCTACCAATATGTAAATGGAGAATAAGAGTTTCAGATTTTATCGAGATGTTTCAGGATTCAGAATTCTACAGGTATTTTCCTCAATCTGGGTACAAACTGATAGTGCAATAAATGTAATTCCTGAATGGAATTGGGTAAGTTTTAACTTTATTTGTTGATATCCACAGGATTAACAACATGATAACATTGATTCCTCAACTGGATGAGGATCGGAGACACTCAAACGGACGACGACGACGACCAAGATACCGATTTCGAAAACAATTTCTTTCAAACTTCCCACTTAGCTTCTTCTACCTTGGTAATTGTCGATATTTATCGATTAAACATGGGTTGATAGTTGATTATTAAAGATATGATAGAGACACGGAGTTCGTGTCACGTTTAAAGTTGTATGAAGATCATTGTCTCCACGGAACTATCAGTGACCAGCAAAGCAATCAAGATTGTGATTATTTATTTTATTTAGATGGCATCTTTGCCTAGTTGTCCTTGTTAATAACTCCTGTTATCTAATTATAATACAAATATTTTTAGAAAGCCGCAGCTGCTGGAGCCTGTTCGCATTATCATAATAGGACACAATGAGCTCTACATGTATTCATAATATTTCTCATGGTTAAACTGTGGATCTTCAGTTAAAGCATCGTAGCATTGGCTAGCCTTCGCTGTGATTTCTCTTCAATCAAAATAAAGTTGCAAATTCTTCTTTTTTTTTTTTTCCAAAAAAACTGATCTCTTTTCACATTTGCTATTTAAAAACACTATTAAGGTATAACGAACAACGGTCATCGTAAATGCAATTATCTTTTTAGAAATTGCAACTATAAGCAGATCATGCAACATGGCGACGACTTTTAAATGACTCCTTTATAAAAACCATGTTTTATTATTCTTTCATTTGATGAAAAAAGTTGGGAGTGTAATAAAAAAATCCCGATTTTCTGTTTTGCCTGTCCACTGTTATGGATCATTTCCTCTAATTTTCTTTCAATACACAGTTTACTTTGTCACAATGAAAAATGTGTTCAAGGGAGAAGCTTTTTTTTTTTTTTTTTTTTTTGGTTCAAGGGAGAAGCTTGTAATATAAAACATTCGCAAAAGTCAACTCTACAGGGACTAATATGTAAAACATGACCTTTCTAAACGAAATTACCTACTTCCTTCCCTTCCCTCTGATTTTCGTCTCCCTCGCTCTTTCCCGTTTCCTCTTCCCTTCTCCAAAATCAAAAAAAATAAAAATAAAAATAAAAATAAAAATAAAAATAAGAAAGAAAGAAAGAAAAAAAAAATCTAGGGTTAGGGTTTATGGCTCAAAATGGCTCTAACTTCTACCTCCCCGACGAGATCCTCTCTGTGATCCCAACCGATCCGTACGATCAACTGGATCTCGCTCGCAAGATCACGTCCATGGCGATCGCGTCTAGGGTTTCCAAGCTCGAATCGGAGGCGGGGAGATTAAGACAGAAGAACTCAGACAAGGATCGGACGATCGCCGACCTCCGAGAACAGATTGCAGAGCTCGATCGGATGTTTCGAGATTCCGAAGCGCGGCTCAGGATCGCTCTCGAAGACAATGTAGAATTTTTTTGCAGTTTTTTTTTTTTAGGGTTTGAAGTTGATTTTTTTTTCTTTGTTTTAATTTTGGTTGGATTTTTTTTTCCTTAAAGGCGAAGTTGATGAAGGAGCGAGATACGCTGGCTCTTACTTCGAAGAAATTGGGAAAAGATCTCTCAAAGGTATGGGTTTTCTTTTACGTTTGAAACCCTTTGTAGTGGTATAAAGGTTACTTTTTTGATACCTGAGATTTGGGATTGATGAGTCAAGGTTCTGAGTTGAACTATGAAACTTTTTATTTTTTACATAGTTTTACCATTTCCATGAAATTCGAGGATTTCTGAATATGCAAAAAAAAAAAAAGGAGTTCATAAGTTAGTTTCTTCATGCATCTACCAAATCAAAACCTTGCAATGTTTGGAGATTGTTTTATACCATGTACTTTGCATTCTTCTTTTCATCTTGTTATGATTCATCAGCAATTAGATCAACTTGTAATGATAAGGTTAACAAAGTTTAGGGAAATGATTCATCAGCAATTAGATCAACGGAGTTTAGGTTATTTCTTACTTTAGTTTGGTGTACATGCTGTTACATCTAAAATTGAAGTAGGGCCTGACTGAGAGCAGAGAAAAAAACAGTTTGCACAATAAAGAACCATATCATGAACACCTCTGGATACCCGATACATGAGATCTACATTCTAATTGGATTCAAGGCAGAAATCCCGACGACCTATTTACAATGTCTTGATCTACTGGCTTTTACACCATGTGTCTGAAATTCCATCTTAAGCAAGAGAAGGGGACCAAAACATATAGACCAGTAGGATTGGCTCCAGACAGAATTCGCCAACAGATACTTCTGAAAGACCGTAGACAGATGATAGGCAGGCGATTAGCCGATACCTGAGGGAGTTAGTTAGCACATGTGAATACCACAATATAGGTTAACAAATTTCTGGCATGGGTCTAAAGTTAAGGTCTTAAGTCAATCAGATGCGCATGCCATAAATTAGGTATGCATAAATAGTTTCAAGAACAGATTTTTTAAATGTATAATGACAGCCTTTGAAATCGCAGAGTGAACACTTGATACTTTGATACGATTGCTACAATGCCTTTTCGCGATGTTATTTTTTTCTTTGAAATCTTTGAAATCTTCTTATTTGAAGTTATTCTTGACGATGATACTCATGTTTCGGATTGTTCAACTGAACCTGAATTTACTGACAGTTGGAGACTTTCAAGAGACAACTGATGCAATCTCTTAGCGATGATAATTCATCCGTAAGTTTGAGCAATCTGGAAATCCCCAGTTTGTTTCTAAATCCCTTGTTCGTGAATTATTCCTCTCTATTTAACCATTCATTACCAGAAAATAATTTTCTTTCTTTTCTTACTTGATTGTGTTTCTCCTCAGCAACCAGCAGAATCAGTTAATATGGCAACCAGTGATCAGTCCACTACCAGAATGTCTTCTTGGCGAGGTGTAACAGCAGCATTCTTTTCCAGTCGATTAGTAGTTTGGCTCTACGTATCTTTAAACGAAATCATTATAAATGTTATTCTTATTTGCTCACAAGTTTCTGTTTCTGACTGTTTTATACCTCAATGGTAATATTGCTTTTGGATCATTGAAGATGAGGCGTCCATCAGCCACAGGGGATTAGGTCTTGTTAGTGTATCTACAGAAACTGGCGACCCCGTTCAAGGTATGTATTACTTTAAATCCATCCATATGTTGGAGGCTAAATACTGTCAACTGCTGGAGGTGATTCTAGTTACATCTGTATGCCAACAGCTCCAGGGTCTTCAGCAAATAAGTTGTCTGTTTCTCCATATATTACTCCACGACTCACCCCTGCTGCTACGCCAACAGCATCAACTAGTGCTTCCCCTATGGGATTATCAACAGCTGGTTCATCACCCAAGTTCTTGTCTGGTTCTGCATCACCAACAAAGTCACGTTTTGAAGCTCACTCTTTTATGTCATCGTTGAATACATCAACTTCAAGTCAGCAGTCGTCTACATCAACCTCTCCTCCCACTGGTCTCTCTCTCTCTCAGGTTATTAATTTTGAATGAAACATCATGTAGTGGAACTGCAGAACCCCTGACCTAAAGGTGAAACATTTAAAATGTTTACGATAGCTATGACTTTTATAGCTGGAAATAGTAAAAAGAAGATTCTTCTTAAAGCTTATCAGAAGTTGAAAAATCAAGAGAAAATAAAGTATAAAATAGATGACCAGAAGTTAAAAGAACTAAAATTAAAGTTATCTGGTGCTTTGATGAATTTATTGCCCAATTTCCAACTATGACACGCACATAGACAGAAATCGGAAATGGTGAAGCAAACTACTTAGATGATCCTGCCACAAATACACTGTAACACTATTGTTAGCAGCTATTAGCTGTCGGTTTAGTTCAGTACTACCATAATATACCTAGTTCCAGGATCTAGATACTAATCAAGATAGGACAAGACATGAGCTGGTGTCAAGCATGCATCAGATGCTTGTAGTTCCTTTTCATGTAGAGCATCTGGGCTAATCCAGTCTAGCCAAAGTCTAATTTATTGCACACATACGTACAGAAGGCTTTCATCCTAGACAAACTTTGGTATGATTTTTGCACGTACACTTTGTTTTCATCCAATGTGGACTATTAAATGGCTATTGTTTATTTATGAGTGAATTATTGGTTGCTTCATACGAGTTATTACTTTCTCAGGACGTGCTCCTCGAATAGATGGAAAAGAGTTCTTCCGTCAAGTTAGGTTGGTAAATATTTTCCGAGATTTACTTCTCGAAGAAAAACAACTTCATGAGATAGCTATGCCTATATTACTAGTTATTACCAATTTAATAAACCAAATTTCTTTTGGGATTCAGGACTCGTCTCTCGTATGAACAATTTGGAGCATTTTTAGCCAATATTAAAGAGCTCAATGCTCACAGACAGTCACGTGAGGTATGAAGTATTGTTTGCTCTACGAATGAAGATTTGGTGTGCAGAACCTTCATATATTACTATTGAATTTGCGGTTATCCCTTTCAAGGTAACATTTTATCCTATAATTTGCTTTTAATGCAGGAAACTTTGGAGAAAGCAGAAAAGATATTGGGTGGAGATAACAATGATCTCTATATATTCTTCCAGCGACTGCTTAATCGCAACCTGACTTAGATTTATACTTGATACATTACTGGGGATACATAAAATTGCAATTGGTATGCATTCTTTTCAACTTTCTGCTCTACAGTTATTTTGTTTAAAGGTATTCTGTGAGGCAAATGGTCAATTAAGAATCTGATGACAAGTGAATTGATGAATTTCAGTTTCTATAGAAATGACCTGAGATCTGAACTCTTGAGATCAAAGCTTGGCCTGCTACTTTCATAAGTTTAAGTTCTGTCGTGATAATTATATTGAAAGGGAAACTGGTTTGTAGTAAATGTCCTGAATCTGATGCTCAATATTTTCCACTTTGCAGTTTGATAACACGGAGCCAGACTAATAATAATGGCAGCATTCATCTATTTTAACAAAATAAGAATTAACTGCCGTTTTGTTGAGCTTGCAGGTGGCGCAAAATACTGGAACAAAAGCTGACAGAAGAGAGATGATAATTGGACAACATTTACACGCCATTTGTAAAATCTTCAGAATTGGGCTACAGCATGAGTAACTATCAAGTTCCAGTCTAAATGTTGTTTCTTGACATCACAAGAGCTAAAAACAAGCAGTTGCAATGTGCTCAGATGTCATCTCAGTTGTGTCTTTTGTTTATAATACATGGCGCGCAATGCTGTTTTTGCTGTTGAATTTGAACACCTTAAAAAGGAGCGAAAGATATATAAAGAATCTGAAAGAGAAGCCAATCAGACAATAATTGAGAAAATTGACAAAAGGGCCTCCGAGCTCGAACAAAGTTATAGTGACATAAAAGAAATGCTCACAGAAATAAAGAAGATAACTTTTTCATGAGTAGTTCTCTAAAAGACAATAGTTATCTAGCTGCAAAAGAAAGAGCAGCGTTATTCCAAGAAGCTACAGGATTAAGTACATATTTGGCAACATCACAAACTGAATAAGACAAAATAATGTTATAATAGAGTTATTGGTATCTTTACACCAACGACTAGATGATCTCAAACAAAGGATCCCTATAAGAAAGACTGATATAGGGATCCTACGATCGACATTGTTTTAACAGGTGCATATACGTCTAAGCCATAAGATGTACTTTTAATAAGTTCAGTATTACATTCTATTGTCCTGAACCATTGGTCATTTAAATACCCATATACTTTTCCAGGGGTTATATAAAATTTTAATATTCCTGTTTCTAGAATATCTAGTTCCTGGAAATGCTCTATTCTTTGTTTAGAGGGTTGTTCATTTTCTCCAAGAGGTTCTAATATCCTATACCTATTATGTCTCCATATATCTTTATGCCAATGATCTGTACAATATACAAATGGTTTTACTCGTCTATTTACTTGTTCTATTCCTATTTCCGTTGTAGTTTTTTTTTTATCATTTTCTGTTATCCATAATTGGATATTATAATTTTCATTTTTCTGGGGCAACACATATTTCCTTGTTATTACCTTTTTCTCTTTTACCCATTCTACCAAATAATACCTGTCTGTTCCAAGATAATTTCTTTTTATGGTATTAATATCCCATCTTACTTGCTTGTATACGTAATAGGGCTTCATGTTATTAATCTAGACAAAATATCAGCTGCACTATTTTCTTTTCCTTTAATATGCTCAATTTGGAGTTTGTAATTCTTGTTTATTAATTTATCTATAAAATGTAACCACCTTCTCTGACTTAAACTTTTTACTATGTATTTGATGGTAGAATTTTACTATTGCTTCACAATCTGTTCTTAATGTAATTTCTTTTTTATTTATAATAAACAATTTGAAATTATTTAGACCATATATGACTGCTAAGATTTCTTGGTCTATACTACTGGTTACATTTTTCTCTCGAAACTGTCCTGAGCATATCTGCTGATATTTTTTTCTTCTGTTTTTGGTGCATATTTATGGGGTTTTATTTTTAAAATAGATCCCCAACCGTTCTCACATCCATATGTTTCTATTATTATATAATATGTGTCTAAAGGTAATTTTAATTCAGGTAGGATTTTAACCATTCCTTTTATCTTTTCTATCTGGTTATAGTCTTCTTGGTTAAAATGTTTTAATCCCGTAGTTCTTAATTTACCATATAAGGGTCCCATAATTTTTCCTATATCTTTTAAAAAAGGTCTTGCATAATTTACTTATCCCAATAGCTTTTGTAATTCTTTTATGGTTGTGACCCATGGGAATTCTAAAATTTCTTGGAAATATGAGGTTGTAATTTGACTTTTCCTTGTCCCAATTCGACACCCAAAAAGCAATATTTCTCCTGAAAAATTGAGCTTTCTTTGTGCTAATTATTATTCCATTATAGTCAAAGGCGTGTAATACTACTTTTAAATGTTTAAAATGATATCAAAGCCTAGTTAATGAAAAATGAGAAATTATCAGAAAAAACATCAAGAAACACAAAAAATTAAAAATTATTTTTAAAATTTCTAGAAAATAAATTAGATTACAAATATGCAAGCTAAAATGAAGTTTTAAAATATGATAGCAATTAAAATAAGATTTTTAAAATATTACGACAATTAAAAGTTATTTTTTAAAATATTATAATAATTTTAATTAGATTTTTAAACTAGTATAGCAATTAAAATATTATTTTTAAAATATATATTTCATTTTTTAAAATATTACATCAATTAAGATATATTTTTAAAAATATTTTTTCAATTTATTAAAATACTACAGTATTTAAAGTTTTTTGAAAATATATTAGATTGAAAATATGCAAGCTAAAATGATGTTTTGAAATATTATAGTAATTAAAAAATATTATAGCAATTAAAAATTTTTTTTAAAATATTACATGTAATTAATTAGATTGTTAAAATATTATAGCAGTTGAAATATGTTTTAAAAATATATTTTAGATTTTTTAAAATATTAGAGGAATTTAATTATATTTTTGAAAATATATTTGCAGTTTATTATGATATTACAACAGCTAAATATTTTTGTAAATGAAATAGATTGCACATTTGTGAATTAAAATGAATTTTTAAAATATTCTAGCAATTAAAATATTTTAAAAAAATATTACAACGATTAAATGTTTTTTTAAAATATTATAGCAAATGTAATTGACTTTTTAAAATATTATAGAAATTAAAATATTTTTAAAAATATATATTTTTTAGTTTTATAAATATTACAGCAAATTTAATTAGATTTTTAAAAATATTATAGTAATTAAAATATTTTTTAAAAATATATATAGTTTTTGAAAGTATTATTGCAATTAAAATATATTTTCTATTTTTAAAAATATTTTTGCAATTAAAAATTATTGGAGCTTTTATTAATGTTTTGTTAATTACATCCTATGACTGGTTGATTGGTTGAGAACCTTTTTTGGTGATGCATCATTTGCGAATAATATTTTTTGAACATTAAACTGTCTTATATCTTAGCTTTATTCAAGCTGCATTTAGTGTATTTTCATTATCTTCATTTTATTTATTTATTATGAAAAAAAACTTAGTTTAAATGATCTTAATTTTAATTATAGCTTTATATAAATTGTTTAATATCATTATTTATCGACAGGTATATGTTCTCTAACCTCAATGGGGTGGGGGAGGGTGGGGTTCATGTGCTTCGAAGGGGGTTGAGTCATTAGATATTTAAAATTATATTTAGATATGAGTGATTGAAATACGACAAAATAGAGATGAATTGCGACAAAATCGTGCTTAGCACAGGCTAAAATAGTAGTTATTATAAAGGATGATAGTTTTAATCTTGGACCTAAAGATTCATCATAAATAATGGGCTAAATGGCATTTATATACCTTATAGTTTCACTCTCTTAGCACTTATATACCCTCAGTTGTATTTCGTAGCATTTATATACCCTGAGTTGGCCAAAATTGCCACGTTAATACCCTATGTTTTGCAAACGTAAAAATTTTTATTCAAAAGTTCCCATATAATATTTATATGCTAATCTTATTACTTTCTCTCTAATAAGTTTGTTGAA
>JBAKGM010000200.1:8843041-8855023 GCA_037177215.1 Asparagus racemosus | reverse complement strand
AACTTAAGTACCGTATAGTTTACCAAAATTATACTTATATACCTCCACTTGTATCTTGCTGCACTTAAATATCCTAATATTTTCTAAAATTTATGTTTGTACCTTCTGTTCTGTTACCTAAACATAAGAATGCTTTTTGTAATTTTCCTATATGAGTATCATGGTATAATTTTAGGATAATTCTATGTTTTCTGCTCTTTACATAAATACTTTATTAACATGCAATTATCTATTAATATATTATCATACATTGCTAATAATTAATATGATGTACAGTTTTACAATAACGTTGGAAGTTTAAGAGACCAAATTATACAAACTTGAAGTGACATATAATATAATTAATTAACAATGATAATTAATTTAGTATAGTTAGTATTAAAATGTAATATTAAAAAAGAATAAAGGTAATATAGTCATTGGAAAGTTTTTCCACAGCTCCCTCTTTTAAAAGGAGTATGATTACATAGGAATATACTTCTTCCAAGTAGAAAGAACGTATCATACAACGTCAGTCATAGGAGCATTTCTTAATCATTCTATGATCTCAATCTTGCGATTATATTTGTTAAATAAACTAACTAAAGAATATAAATGACAATTTTTTTCTTCATTTTCCTTTTTTTTAAAAAATATCTTGCGATTAAGAATATAGTAATTTTAAATTAAATCAACAAAGTTATTATGCACAATAAATTTCATCTAATTTTTTAATAATTTGTATGTATTAGCATAATTTTCGATAATGCCTTGAAATTTATTTAATTCATTCTATTTATTACACTATAATTATTCATGCAGTAAACATAATAGTTAATATTAAAAACTAAATATATATTATAAAATTTAATCATATTCCGCAAATTTTATTCAATTCATTCTATTTATTACACTATAATTATTATTGCAATAAACAAAGAACTAATACATATCCTAAATTTTAACCATGTTAGTCTTATGTTAAATATGATAAATATTTCACTTATACATATTAGATATTATACAATAAATATACAATTTTAATATTTAAGATAATAATATTATAATATATATTTATAAATTATATTTTAATTTAAGATAATTTAATTTTTAATTAAAAATCTAATAATTAACAATTCAACGTCTAATCTAATACTATAATAAATTATGTGTCTGATATATACAAAATTCGTGGAGAGGAATACTAAAATAAATATTCACCTCTTAGTGTACGTAGTCTAGAAATAGCATATAAAACTATCATAATATATATATTACTAACTATTGCGATATACTTATCATGATATTTAGATATGAGGTAATTCTGAGCACGCGAAATTCCAAACAATGTGGGAAACTATTATATTTGCTATTGACACTGGATGTGGAAATATAATTTTCAAAGAAGATGTAGAGGTGGTTATTAGAGATATCCAAAATGGAGCGAGACAACACTCGATTTTTAGATACTTTGTGGATGATATTCATTGATGTTGCACATAACTCGAGAAATGAGATTTTCAGGTAATTCGTCAAATAATGAATGTAATGGCTCATGTGTTGGTCCGAAGAGCAAAGAAAATTGATGATTTTGTAGTATGGCTCGAGACCCACCACCATTTTTACACAATATTCTGCAGTCTGATAAAAAGCAGCATTAACCACATTCTATTATTGTGCTTCTAGTGCTTCTGGATTTTTAGTTTAGTTTGGATGTGTCTTAATATTTTTTTGTATAAAAAACTATTGCAATATAATAATTAGATCATACTAGCAAAGCAATTTATGACATTTGTGCTTCTGAAGCTACCAATAATGCATTTAATACGAATAGTAGTGAGATATAAACCCATAATTAAAGCATTCATGATCTTCTCTCATTGACTAGTCAAATTCTCTTAATTAATTATGCACTAATTATTTCACAACTAATTTATTTCTATAAATATTCCACTTAGATCTCAAGTGCAACATAAAATTATACTATGTATGGTGCTCAAATGCACAGAAGAAAACAATAAAAGAATCAAAAGAAAAAAAAAAGAGGAAGTAAGAATTTTGATAGTGCAGTCAGTCATTCAATTATAGTAACGAGGATGCTTCACAGTCAATAAAATTTCACAAGTGACAATTGAGAAGGAAGATTATATTGCTTTTATTTGGAGTAAACGAATAGATCTATGACCGAGTTCACCTGAAACATCAACCTATTAGTTATACAAATATGCAAATTTGTGGAGAGAAAATTTAATATAAATGTCAATAACTTGCCCATCAAATGTTTAGTCTCATGTAATTATTTAACATGTATTACGTACAAAGTACTTGTTAAATAATAGTTTTTAAAAATTAGTATATCGATAAAACATCTGAAAGTCCAATCAAGCTTTTTCCGTGAACTATGTCCAATCAAGCTTTTTCCGTGAACTATGTCATTAAAGATGTAGCTATCATTATAATGGCAAATGCTCTCTTTTCTATCCAACAATGCGTGGCTACTCCTTTGAAAAGGCTATATTCTTTACCCTCAATCAAAATTATTATGTTAATGACACTCATAAATCTATCTCTAATCTATTCGCCGTTAGCCCATTATTACTTTGTTTAATGAGCTCAATCCTAACTAGGTGGCCAACATTACACAAGCTTCATGTGCAAATTGGTTGTTCCAAGCTCATATTCGAAGCGAAACAAAACAGTAAAATAAAATTGAAAAACAGAACAAAACTTTCAAACACAGTATCGTTCTTGCAAAATATTATGATTACAATTAACATCAGTCACAAGCCCATACGTCCTACCGAAGTTAATCAGACAAAACAAGAATTTTGTGATCTGAATAAAATAATTTTTACTTCATTTTTCAAACTTTTAATATCTTAATTGTGGAATGAGGACATTTTATTTTTTTTAAATTAACATAATGAAATGATTGTACAAAGGCATTTCCATCTGATATATAATCTCTAACCTTTAATATTATCACCAACCTTTCTACTATTTTATTAGATTATGGCACAATTGTTCACATAGGAAAATTCACTGTCTGATGCTCCTCCTCCTTATCATTTGTTTCATGTACTTCCATTAAATAAAAAATGATATAGTTTATGGACCACGTATTCCATTAAGAACCAACCGTAGGTGATGGGTGGCTCTGAACCGCACAATATTAGAGCAAATTCTCATTTTACCCCGTATTTAGTCCGTGAAAGGCTCAGACTCGTCCGGAAGCGGATTCTAGTTTATGCTAGTAAACTAATCGAATTCACATTTATTACTGTGGGATGGTACTTTTAACATGAACATTAACCCCCTCTTTCACATTGTTTTTCATGAATTAAGAGCTGGTAAAATAATTTAAAGGAATGAGTTGATGAGAGGATTTTCTCTGTGGTATATTCGATTGAGAATTCGGATATCTGAGTCCAACCGTGCCCCAAACCCGAAATCCCCCCAAGTCACGTGCCTCACCCCCTAAACCGACATTAAAAAATCGACCCCCAATCTCCACAAACCCTAGCGCCTTACAGATCACACCACGCGTACCCCTTTAACGGTCCGGATCAATCCACTTCCTTCCCAATCCTCTATAAATACCTCCCCACCCTCGAAACCCTAGCGCACGCATCGAAAACAAAAAAGGATCTCAAAACCCTAGCCTTCATCAATCCAATGGCATCCAACCCCAAGGTTTTCTTCGACATAACGATCGGCGGCAACGACGCCGGCCGCATCGTGATGGAGCTCTTCGCCGACGTCGTACCCCGCACCGCCGAGAACTTCCGCGCGCTCTGCACCGGCGAGAAGGGCACCGGCCGCTCCGGCAAGCCCCTCCACTACAAAGGCTCCTCCTTCCACCGCGTGATCCCCGGATTCATGTGCCAGGGCGGCGACTTCACCGCCGGAAACGGCACAGGCGGCGAGTCGATCTACGGAGCCAAGTTCGCCGACGAGAACTTCGTCAAGAAGCACACCGGCCCTGGGGTTCTCTCCATGGCCAACGCTGGGCCCGGGACCAATGGGTCCCAGTTCTTCATTTGCACCGAGAAGACCTCGTGGCTCGATGGGAAGCATGTCGTTTTTGGGCAGATTGTGGATGGGATGGAGGTCGTTAGGGCGGTCGAGAAGGTTGGATCTCAGAGTGGGAGGACCTCGAAGCCCGTGGTGATCAAGGACTGTGGCCAGCTTTAGATGATTTGAGTTTGGGGTTTTTTTTAATGGTGGATTTAGGGTTTGGGTGTTTGAAATAAGGGTCGGTTGTGTTCTGAGTCTCTCTGTTTGATTTGGGTCTTCTTCTAGCGTCTGTTTTTGTTTTCGTTTGGGATCTCTGGATCTTGGTATGGGTGCTTTTACGTTTGGAGGTAGATGAAGCCGATAAATAAATTTTAGTTTTTACTAATTGTTGTAGGTTTGTTGATTTTTCTTAAAGTTTTTACTATTTTCACTTGATTTTTTGGTACGGTGCGTCTGATTTCTTGGTTATGGCGTTGAGGAGGTGAAAAGGACGATATGGATAAGGACCAATTAATTAAAAAATAAGGTGACCGTGATACCTCAGCCAACCCTTTTGACCAGGACATCTAACCTGAATTAGATAATGAATTCATTTTACCAGATTGCCCCCAGAAGAATGGCATTTTTAACATATTGCCCCCGATGAAAATATTCGTAGGTGCTGTTGTCTGATTGTTTGTCAATGTCATTACCACTAGTGGACTTTTTATAATTTGGGACAAAACAAAATATACGAGTGGTAGAATTTTTGTTGAAGGTGATGACCAGTTTATTAGATAGGGGAATTGGAGAAATTTTGAAAATCAAACCGTTTTTCAAATTTAATGAGCAAAATCGACCATTTTAAATTTTTATTAGTAAAACTAACCGCTCTTTAAGCAGAGCGGTAGGCAAAAGAGGAAATAGCCGGGGCTATTAGTCCTGGCTATTTTGAAGCAGCCTATTAAACCACGCTGTTCTTTTCTCTCTCTCTTTAGTTCTCTCCTCTCTCTCTTCACTTCTTCCCCCTTCGAGACAACCCGCCATTGATCACTACGCTGCTCCCCGCCGACCCAACGACACCGCCACCAAACCTCCCGTCGACCACCCCTGCCCCCGGACCTCCCGCCGACGCTGACCGGCCGCTCTCGATGACCGCGAAATCGATGTTTTTAGCGTCCGACCGTTCTCGCGGAGTTCTTTGACCAGAACACCTCGTGGTCGGCCTCCAGAACACCCGGGACTAGTAGCCTCGAGTTTCTCATCATTGCAAAACCGACCGTTTCCCCTCAAAACGGTCGCTTTTGCTAATTAAAGTGGGAGGGGGTCGATTTTACTCATTAAATTTGAAAAACGATTGTTTTTAAAAATTTCTCCTAGGGGAATTTTACAATGAAATGTCTAAGGCTAAGATAAAGTCATATAGGATTCTCAATATTATTTATTGGAAATCACTATTATCTCGTGGCAGTGGATAGTGGGAATCCAAAGACCCGGATCCCCAAATGCATGTTATTGTCCATGAACCGAACTAACGTATACTTGCGTATGTCCATAGTCAATTGTATTATAAATAATTACTATTATCAATTGTATTGTGAATTATTATTATTATTTTTGTATTGAGTAGTACTATGCAAGTACAAAGAGCTAACGGCTTTACCAGACTAATTTGGTACATGAGATATCTCTCCCAATTGAAGCCGTGATTTGATATATCTCCTCTAATTAGTATTATTATTTTTGATATTAAATGTGCGACTAAAGAATATCACCTCTTAAATTATTGAATTTTATGGTCCATGCACCGGTACTTTATCAATAGGTACGTATTACGAACCTTTTTCATGGATAAAAAGGTACATATTTATGCAAATAAATACATATATGACAAAATTTCCTAAAAAAGTCCAACTGCAGCTCGGCTTAATTTGTTCCCTCTACCGCTGGTGTACTCTTTACTTTCAAATTTGTTCAGTGTACCTCATTGAATTGCACGGGCTTAGGTACACTGCATCCGGCTTGAATACGTCTCTCCAGTCTCCAGATGTCTCTATTGAACGAGAGCCAATCTCGTCCCATCTCCACCATCCATTCAATCATTTCTCTCAAACTTGCAAAAATCGTTTCATTGTCTGCTGAAAAAAACTTTTATCATCACTTGACATATTCTGAAGTGAGCAAGGCCACAAAATGATCATTATCCTCAACATCCTTCAGCGACTCTATACCGCCTTTACAAACATGCCATGATATGGAATCTGTATCAAGTGGGCAAAAACAAAGAAAGCAGTAAGAAAACACGAGTATGTCGCTACAAATCATGGGAAAAGCTTACGTTGTAACGCGTTGAGACATCATGAAAACCAGACAAAGAGGCAGTATGAAAATGATTGCATTTCTGCCAGATGCCCTCTCTTATGACGAAGGCAAGCGATGAAAGTGTGACTACAATGAATCCAAAGGCATTCGATGATTATGATGAAATGTGAATGAAATTGGTGATAAGGATTTAAAGTCCTAAGGTAGATTGCTTGGCTTATCCTCCTGATTTTCATTCAACTTTTTTAAAAAACAAATTCTACTCCCATCAAACCAAATTGCACAAAAACCTCAAGAAGTTTAGCCCATTTGAACTAATCCAAAAACATTGAAAATATCACTTAATCCCTAAAACCTTTTCAGCATCTGAATTAGATTCAGGAAAATGCAAAAGTTTTGAGGGTTAGGTGACATTTTTCAAACTTTTTTTGGGTCATATCAAAATGGGCCAAACTTCTTGGGGGCTTTATGAAATTTATTCCTCACTTAAGTCAGAGAAAGGCTCAATAATTATTCACACGTTCAAGGAACTCTCAGTGACAGTGAGATGCTCACTCACTTATAGGTGCTTCTGACAGAAAACTCACTGGACCTGGCTTTTTGGATCTAAATTCCAAGGGTTGACCCTGTTAGATTATAGATTCTAGATCCGAATTAATAAATTATTTGACATCAATAGAAAGTATTAATTGTAAGTTAGCAGTCTAATCCTCACATGCTGATGCATTCCGATAGCCCTGAGGTTTTCTGTATTTGGGTTTACCACTAGAGGGCAGTAGGAAAAAAGATTGAACTACTATTTCTGCCAAATGCACAGACGAATCCAAGTGTTGAAAGTGTGACTACAATGAGTTCGAATGCACTCAATGATCATGATGAGGTGTGAATGAAATTGGTGATATGGATTACAAGTTCTAAGCTAGACGGCTTTATGTCCAAAAGGAAACATGTCTCTGTTAACTTGGCCTATGTTCTTCAAAATCTATTCGAAATAGTTCTATTCCCACCAAAGCAAAGTTTTAAAAAGAGGTTTGTCCCCATTAGTCAGAGCAAAGCTCAATAATTTCTCACAAGTTCATGGGGCTCAGTGAGATGCTCACTGACCTATATGTGATTCAGACAGAAAACTCACTTGTCCTATTTTTTTTGGATCTAAATTGTGCATATAATAATGAATAGGCAAGGGTTGACCTATTTGGATTATAAAGCTCGATAATTTCTCACAAGTTCGAGGAGCTCTTGGTGAGAGCTGACCAATAGGTGATTCCAACAGAAAACTCAATCAACCTGTTTTTCTGTATCTAACATTCGTAAGTGTCCATATAGTAATGAACAGACAAGGGTTGACCTTCTTGGATTATAAGTTCTAGATCTAACTACTAAACCCCTGTATTGGAAATTCTTGAAATATCAATTGCTGATTAGCAGTCTAATCCTTACCTGCTGAGGCATTCAGTTCCTGCTCTCTTGTCAATTGCAATAATATTGTACCAGAGAGAACAGTTATGAATCCACATAATTCAGAAACAATGGTGCTCAAACTTTGACCATACCAATCCTGAACCACAGAGTTTAAAGAAGTGCCATGAGTACACAAGTAGCAGCAAGTATAACTCTATAGCATTAAGATCAGAAACCATCATGTTTGAAGTCCCCGCATACCTTGAACATAATTCCACTTGCAACTATTGTCATAGTCGTAAACATGACATAATAGATTGGTGAAACCATAGCAGTATTGAAGGTGTCCAATGCCTGTCAGGTAAACCGTAATTATTAGGAATTGTTGCCAAGAGCTGTAATATCAGGTGCTAAAAAAACCAGCAAAAGGCTCCCCTTGCTGGTAATATCAAACGAACAAAATGACAAATAAAACGCAAGAAGAAAGGAAGTGTATCAACTATCATCAAGTATTTGAAAAACAGATATCTTGAAATCTGAACATATTCTAAAGTTTTTTTCTTCTTCTTATTCCTCCTTTTTTTTATGAGTATTTGAATAATGCATAATCGTCAACATATTCTGGCATCAAAATAACTGAAAAATGCATTAACTCCAAACCTGCCATCTAAAATATCTAGCATAAACGAAATTCCTAGAAGCTTCACAGTTGTGTATTAGTAAAAGTGCTCACTATCTCCTCAAGTTTCCTGCAATGCCTAGCAAGAAAACATTGAACTCAGATAGCACTTAGCCCACCATGAAAAAGAGCAAGAGGGATTATATTTTTTGCCAATACTTTGACATAAATTATTTGGTTTGTTCACTATTTCGCTCCTTTAAGACTTTTATATATGAATACAAAATGAACTTGAATGTGTCTATATGTATTACACAATAAAAGAACTTATTGTTGGCTCTGTTTAGGATATGGGATCAATATTTGCGCCTTTATCCATTAATCATAGTGTAGAAGAAAAGTGTTACGGGCCCAAAGGTCTAGTGTTTCTATGAATAGTCTAATTATCGATGTCCCTCAATGTGGCCCAAAGTCTAGTGTGAACAATAGGGTTAAGTGCTAAGGTTCTTGATATGCATTGTTGGTTCATAAGCCATCAAGATAACTTTCAGGCAAAGAGATCATCTGAAACATCTAACCAAAATTAGAAGATACATTTAACAACTGTAGGCTGCAAAGGAATCAGTCAACAAGATAGTTTCTCGATTCGAGATAGTTTCTCGATTCGAAACTCAGTATCCATGATTGAAAATTCTGTAGTACTGGCCAAGGAGCAAGGATAATATACAACAGAAGTAACTATGCCTGGTTGAAATGTGAATGTCAGAAACGCTAAATCCAACAAATAAATATTACGACATGCTCATTGCAGGGGTAATAGCAAGAATCTACCGCGGCTACGCAATCTACGACTTAAACAAAGGGATCAAAGATATTGCCATATTGATGTTTGATCTCCAACATAAGTTGTGTTTGCAAACCTTGTTTAGGTAATTCAATTGAGTGACAACGCATATGACTGCAACAGCAACAAAAAACCACGTCTGCGGATAAGCTATCTGACTAATTCCCTCCAATGTAAGCTTTATTGCAACTCCAATAGCCTTTATGCTGACAATCTGGCATAAATCACAAAATATCTTTTAAAATGCATGACAAATGGAAAATTAACATTCATAAAAAATAAACCTTCATGACTGCTAATAGAGCAGAAGAAGCCTCAATACCGTCAGTGATCCCATCAAAGAACAGATGCTCAGATAAACTAAAATATTTGTTTGCCCATAGCGTGGTTCAAAGTGTAAGATCAATGCCAATACAATCGCTACGGTAGCTGCAGAATAAAGCATAAACTCTGCAAATAGGGCAGGGATAATATACTTAACACAGGTGTTTGACAACAGGGGGAAAAAACTAACACGGAGAAGTTTGCACGGAGTACCAGGTTGAGTAGCCAGAATCCATATTTCTTCAACAGAAGTGGGAGAATGCTCCTGAGGTGCATGGATTACAATGACAACAGAACCGACTATGCAGGAGATACAGCCCAAAATACCCATCTTCTGTAGCCGTTCCTCCAGTAGGAAGTGTGACAAAACAGCACTGTGACGATCATGAAAGCATGGTCTCAAAACTACCAGGAAAAAAATATATTCTACTTAATGAAAGCTCGAAACCTTTTCTTTTGCACGTTACCTGATAATTATACTCAGTGCTCCAAGAGGAGTTACAAGAACTGCTGGCGCAAAGACATACGCTATGAAATTTGCAGTCTCTCCAAAAAGCACTGTTTGCAAATAAGAATCAGGTTCCAGAAAATTCAATCAATTGAGTCTCAACCGACAAATTAGATTCATCAAATTACTGCCTAGCTTACTTGTTGTCATCCCAATCCACCATAGTGGCTCTAGTAGGTATGCATATCCTCCGAGCCCTAGATCATGGAAAGGAAATAAATAATGAGGAAATATAGAAAGGTTCAAGTATTCAGAGATCATGTTACAGAACTTGACAAGAGAGCTCCAAACTCTGCCATCCGCAAATGTGTACTGGAATTCATCCATTTAAACAAGAATAAGGGGTAAACTTACAGCTATTCATGCTAACTTGTGCCACAACTTTAACCATTCCACACTTCTTGACAGAACATTGTGGCAAATCCTAGTTATGTAATGTACTCCAAGCTCGATGAAGGACAAGACACAGATATAAAGATGTAACTCATTTTATGTACTTGACTTTAGATTCATCCTGTTGATCGCATCATCATCATCATCTAACAAGCCCCTCGCCCCCAAAGAAGCTTAAGGTTGTAAGCAATTCAAGCCTTGGACACTCGGTAGAAACAAGGCAAGATGACAAAAGGACAAACCCGGCAAGCTAAATGGTTTCAACTATTTATTATATAAATTTCAATAGTGTTATAATTTAAATTTTAATGGAGTATATTGACAACATACATGGCATATGTACAACACTTTTGTTATAGCGACATACGATTATGCTAGCAATCATGTATTTCTGCTGCACGTGTTCGTACGAAATAGTTATCCGTAATTTGGTTATGCTGGAATCCAGCCCTGTACCACAACCAACAAAATATTTTTGAAGTCCAATTCCTAAAAATAAAATCAACCTCATGATGTTTGAAACTACGTTCTCAAGTGCAGCTCTCAATTCAATAAGAAGGCACGGAGATCAACCAATTCCTCCATTGTCATAAGACCCACAAACCTGCCAAACGCAAGTCAATGTTCGAGGACGCCGGCATAGAAATCTCTAGGTCAGGCATGACACTGTTAAACACTTGTTCAAGAAAACATTAGGCATAAGCTTTAGGCATTTGATTTATGGCGCGACAGCTAAATATCCAAATCATAAACCTTCAATTCAATAATCTAAACAAAAGAAGTCAAAATCTAAAGATACATTTAAATATCCAAATCATAAATCTAAAGATAGTAAAGACACCTTCAACTCAACAATCTTAAAAGAAGAAGCCAAAATCTAAAAGCATGAAAGGAATCAAATCAAGATCTAGGGTTTTGATAGCTGACCTGCGCGAGCGCCGTAAGCAGCGGCACGCTTGAGCCCCAGCTTCTTGAGGATGAAGCTGGAACCGATGAACGCGCTCGAGATCACGGCGAGGATCAGGCCTCTCGTGTTGTCCGAAACCCTCATCTCCTCTTCTCGATCCCCTCTTTCTCTCTCTCTCTCTCTCTCTCTCTTTCTCAAAAGATTAAAAAAGAATTTTAAAGAGCGTGAGATTTGATGAACAGGGACGAAAAGGGAATCAAATTGGTGTTCCCGCCAGCGAAATGAAAATTGAATTCGAATCCGATGCGGAGGGATAACGACAGAGGAAGAAGATGGCGAGGGTTTCTGTCGGGATCTGCGGCGCCGGCCGCTGCTGCTGCTTGCTATCGAGACTCCGATGCCCCGCGGGTGAACGGAACGGGGCGTGTGGAGCGAGTAATATACAGCCGGCACGCCTCACGAGAATGCACGTCTTTTACAGCGTAGGTGGCCGGTTCGCTCAAGGCTATGAGATCTCTCAATGACAAATGGGGACCACATTGGAAGTTCAGAATCCGGGTCCACGTTGAGTTGTCAGTGTTGAATAAGAGGGGCGGTGTTTGGCTTTGGAAGTTAAGGGGCTGTTTGGTTCGTTTCCATGCAAAGATGAAATGCAATTCCATGTAGTGAAAGTGAATGTTTGGGTTTTC